>PQXL01000148.1:0-77493 GCA_004916875.1 Botrytis galanthina
ATATATATATTTATCTATTTATCTATTTATCTGTTTATTTGTTTATCTATATCTATAATGTCGACCCCAAATACCATCAGTGCCGACATGGCACCAAAGTTCTACGATAGTATTAGTGAGAGATATGAAAAGTATTATCCGCAGGATCAGGGATTGTTGGATTTTATTAGGAAGAGTTTGGAGTTGCTGCCGGGGGATGCGAAGGTAAGAGATGGGTGGGGGTTTCTTTTCTTGTGTTGTGCTTGCTTGCATACGGTTGTTAGAATGGGGGGATGATATGATGTAGAGAGAGAGAGAGAGAGAGAGAGAGAGAGAAAGAGAGAGATAGTTTCGTTCGCTTTCTTGAAAAAGTTGGATAACGAACTCTTAACTACACCGCCCTCGAGAAAATCACACCGAGCCTGTCAAATTTCCCTCTCTACTCTACGCCCATCTCAAACTAACTAACCTCCCCTCCCCACAGGTCCTAGACATCGGATGCGGAACCGGCATTCCCGTCTCCCTCGCCGTGACAAACTCCGGTCGCACCCTACACGGAATCGATATCTCACCCAAGATGCTCTCTCTCTCGCGCCAAAATGTTCCGCGCGGAACCTTCCATCTCGTGAGTATGTTGGACTATGCGCCGGAAGAGGGGGTGCTATATGATGGCATGTTTATCGTTCTCTCCATGTTTCATTTCACGCGAGAGGAGATGGGCTTGGCGATTGGGAGGTGGAGGGATTGGGTGAAGGGGGATGGGGAGGGGTATATTTTTATTGGCACCATTGCGGCGGAGGATGCGGTGAGGTTTGAGGAGGGGATGCTTGACGATGATAAGGTTGGTAGCTCTTTCTTTCTTTCTGTCTTTCTTTTGTTTTTCTTTCTTTTTGGGTTATGGATATTAAGGTGATGCCAATACTGATAATGCAATTACCGCGCTAGCGCTACGCGGAAAAGGTCCCGGGAAAATTCATGGGAGAAGTGAATACGAGTTTTCTGTACACACAACTGGGATGGCGGGAGGTGTTAGCGGAGAATGGATTTGAGATTGTGAGGGAGGAGAAGGCGGTTTTTGAACCGGTGGAAGAGGCGGAGTGTGATAAGGAAGTGCATCTTTTTATTACGGCGAGGAGCGTGTAGAGGTGGGGATGGGGAGTGGGAGTGGGAATAGGAGTGGAAGGGATAAATAGATGGAGAGGTGGGTGGATGGATTGGGTATGGGTTTGGGAAGAATGGAGGTTAGATTGAGTTGAGTTACTTTGGTTTGACATCCTGAGATCTAAAATTCAAATATATATATGTCACTACTATTCTATTTTCACATGATCTCAACAATGAACATCACGACGCCATGATTATCAACACAGTCTCTCTCCTCATTAATGTGAAGAAAGGGTATAATTCATCAATATAGCTAAGAAACTTTCCAAAGACGAAACACCTCGTAAAGATATCCTTCCCCAAAACTAAGAAGCAGCAAGCTAAGATTCTTCTTTGTATGAATTTCAGCACACAGTCGCGCCATGACCATGCTGCCAGTATTTTTTTTTTTTTTTTTTGAAATAATATGGATATCCATTTCTCCCAATCTCCTTTTTCCCTCCGCGGAGGTCCGCGGAGGGGACCTCAAATCAAGTTTCATCGATGTGACGACTCGGTATACGTTGTGTAACCTCTTCTCACCTCTCTACCGTGTTAGTTTGCGGAGTCTTATTCTTTCCATGAACCTTGGAGGTTGAAATTCGTTGATTTTATCGCTTGGAGTCCCGATTCCATCTCTATATATATTTCAAGAGCGTGGGCACCCGCATCTTCCTGTGTATATAGAGGAGTGCCCACCCCTTATATGTAATGTAAGCTTGATCATGGTGTTTGGACTCTGAACTCTGAAGTCTGCTGTATTTCTAGGATTAGTGAGTTTGTGTGGATTGGCAGTGAAGGATGATTATTGATATGATGGGAAAAAGAAGTATGAAATAAGACGCGGTGAGTACTTACTTACGATGTAGTATGGGTGCGCTCTCTTACAATGGAATCTTTGATTTTCCAGAGGGAAACTCAAATTGGGTTTTGTTGATGTGGTCGACTCGGTAGATGGTACGTATAAGCCGGAATGATGGCGTATAGAAATGGGAATCATCGGAACACCATGCGTATGGTGAGATATTTTAGGGAACCACTCCACTTGCTCTGTTTTTGTTAGCGGAAGTTAAGTTGATCGGGTATTTGACGGATCTGCTGGTGGTTTACATACATTAGCTGTCAAGAAGTTTTTGCGCCAGGCAGATAGATGGCCTTGTATGGAACAACTGGCCCTGAGAAACCGGCATCTTTGATTGTGGTGGCTATCCAGGGTACCAGCTAGTACCGTACTCGGAAACATTATTGTCTTGGTCAAATTTCAGGTCTGCTTTGGTATATGATTTCTTGTCGGTGTAGTCCATTTCAATTGAGTAAGTAAACTGGTTAGAAAGATGAGAGGAGATTCTTGATGCGAATTACTCCGAAGAAAGGATCTACCATTGTGCGATAACCCTGGCGACCTCGGGCAAATGCCTTTGGTATCGGTCTATTGATCTCCAACAAACACGTTAGCAACGACAAATGATAAACATTTAAAAGAGTCCTGATGGAATTATAAAAAACAATCACCATCAATCCATAATCCAAGAATAACAATTGCTGAAGTACCTTCTTTCGTGAGATTTTCGCTTCGAAGTAAAGCCGTTGTTTCTCCGAAATAGGAGAGAGTAGTTGAGGAAAGTTTGGAAATTTGGACTGGGGGACTAAGGAATAGATAAAGAAAAATCTTAACACGAGTCAGAATTTTGATCACTCTAGTAATGGGATCAGGGCTTTGTCTAGTAGGAGGAAATGCGTCTCCACCAATTAAAGAATAGGGCTGGAGCGGGTTCACTGTAGGAAAATAAGACGGGCGGATGTGGACGGGACATGGGTCTTGGGTTTCGGCACATGTAGCTAGATTCTAATTTTACTTCTCTTGTTTTTTCAAAACTGCCTATCTCATCTTTCCAGACTAAACTATGTAAGAGATCTTCGTCCTGCGACATCTTATTCCAAAAATCGTCGTTTTTTACCGCGAGCACCATCTCTTTCTCATTACGAGAGTACATTTAGCTGACACACCTTCAAAGACCTCGCATTTCTTACTCTTTCGAAAACTCACGCGTGAGCAGAAGTTCGCATTCTTCGATCTTGCTGCAGCTTTCTATTGGGAATTTGTGTTATCACGTCTCTGTTAGAGCTTGAAGATCAAGTAAGTTATTCATCGTCTTTGGCATAATATCTTTGATGATTATTCACCATGGCAACTTGGTCAGATTTAGCTAATCTTGCTTAAACCCACAACTACTCGCCGCAATTCCAAGTTCACTTTCAGGAATATTCGAAGTACTTTCTCGCCTCTTCATGTAAAAGAGTAGAAGGTGGTAGGGTCATAGAGAGTCCTTCGCATATACCACAGAAAAGTCACTATAACATAGCACCTCCGGCAGAAAGGAGGAGAAGGAGGCTCTACATAGCGCTTCACAGGACGTACTAGAAGTTGGATGGGAACTGACTACTTTTTCTAAACTACACAAAGAAGCTATAAATACTAGCTACAGAAAACGCCACGTGATCAACACTAAGTTTCGCTCACATTCATTGCAGTACGCTAACACCGGGAAAAAGAGTCATATTTCTCTTCTTTTTTTCCAAATTCTCTTCATCAGACTCGACCTGCCAGAGGCATTAGCAAATCAAAATTTGTCCCTCCTATGTTCTACAGCTGCTATTCCTGACGTGACGGAAAATTTACCAAGGGAACCTGCTACTGTTTACGTCGATGAGGCGTAGCCAACTCGCGATTTCCTATTTGCGGATGGTGGGTGGTCATAACAAGAGGTTGATAAGTGTATACGCCACTGCCACTGCGATACACTGAGCAACACCTATTTGTGCTGCTACGAGCCGTCGGAAGTCATAGTATGTACTCACAAACACCACTTTGAAACATTTACAAACCTTTGAACTAATGGAATTGACAGGATAAACAATTTCATCGAGATTTTTACGCTGTTTTCAAAATCCTCTTCATATCAACAAAGAAGAGGTCGCAAGTTTTTCTGCTCGCCCTTTTTTTCCGAGATGAAGAGCTACATGTCAAGTCTACCCTTACCGATCAAGGCGTTGTCCGCCCTCTGACTACTGCACTTGACCATATCAAACCTCAGCGAGATATCTTACAATGCATGGGCATGGCCATGATAGACAGACCTACCTGAGGCCTCATCAGTCTTCAGATGGATACTTAGCTGGTCCATCCACGATTGTATTTCGTGGCTTTGGGGGTATCATTCAGAGTGGCCACTGGAGATCTTAATCATGGAGAAGACATATTTCCCACTATTGCTCCGCCGCGCGTCACTCCACTTCAAGACTCGTTATTTGTCTTCTCGTCGCTACCAGAAGCAGAGTATCTGCAGAACTGACAAAAAATCGACTTCACAAAACTATGCGAGTCCTTGAGAGTTTTGAGTCAATCTGAAAGAACACCCTCGGCCTCCCCTACTGCCAATTCCACACTATATCCTCTCACTATAAGACAAGAAGCTGAGAATCTTTCCACTCTGTGTATAGTCTACGATGTTCCTATACACCTCAAGATCTCCATCTTGGGGCGGCAATCCCGCCTCATCCAAGTCCCCTGGAAATCCGGCTCATCCTGGTCCATCAAAATCTTGCCAAACATCACCGTCGATCAGGATGAGCCCAAATCTCCAAAGGAATAGGATCTCCCGCGTTAGATCGCGCTACGAAACAGCGACTCGTTCTTAAGTTTACCAATCTCCCCTAGATGGCAGATCGAACAAATAATCAGTACATAGACGCGGGGGACGAATAGCCTGTAAGCATCTGTCGACTTCTCGGCAAAGAGCAGATACCAAGTCTCTTGGACTTCCAAGTTTCAGCACCGTTGCTGAGACTTGGGGGTTAGAGTGGATTAGTATCTGGTCTCTGCTGAGAAACCGACGGGTATCTACTGATTGTTCACTGCCTACTTTTATGTGCTAATTAGAGCTTAGATCTTCGGCGAGATGTTTTGATGAGACTATTCTTCGTTTTTGATATTCTTTGCTTGCCATGGCTTTGAGCAAGTATGTTCTGTTAATTTCACTGAGATGCAGAGTACGAGGGGTAGCATGGAGAAACAGCGGACTTCTCATCCAAATTTCGATTACATGCTCTTGGTGGTTGATAACCCTCGTTCGGGCTTGAAAAGATTTCAAAAAGGTGTGTGGGAAAAGTGCAATTTGCAGGAGGAGTCAACTGGGAATGTATGGCGACTATGTCGCGCAGGCAGGGGTCATCGATTGTACTTCAGAGAGGAAGATGGAATCAATGTCCACAGTTTGGTTTGTGGTGGCCGTTCTTGGTACTGCAGATACTGCTGCTGTTCTTACGAGTAGATAACATCATTCTTAAAAGAGTAATTAAAGTAAAGTTTTCCTTCCAACAATAGTGGTAGGTATCTTTAGATATTAAATTTTGTCAGGACAGCCTTCACAAGGAAGCTAGGTACGTCCCGAAAAACCTTCTGCGCATGATATGCAAGTTATTATGAAATGTGAAAAAGTTGATAGTACCCTTTGAGGTGGATTTTATGTTTTGTATTTTCCAACGCTGTCCATTTATTTCATATCCTGGTTGGCCACTTTCTGAACCATCAAAAGGTACTCACCAAAAAGGATACTTCCTTGCAGGAAAACAATTGTGCTCACGATTCCAATGCTATTCAATTCAACTAGACCAACGGTGACGGGTACAGGATTATCGACTGCGTCAGCGTTGGCGCATTGCCATTACAGGGACATGATTTCGAAGACCTTATACGCAAATGAATCACAAGGTTTGAAACAGCATCATAATATCAACCTCTAGCTATAAACACTATGTGCACCAAGTGAGGTGGGTGATGAATAAATCAATTGCTCTCGGTGAAATAAAGTACAGAGCAAATTAGAATAATTATAAATAATACTCCCATTTTTCAATCAGACCATCCCATCCAGCTCTTGGTGTTTTTTTCGTGGCCTCATGAACCATAGCGCCCGTGAATATGTAGGTATGAAACCACCCCAAAGTCCCAATATGTTACATATCTACAAAAGAATCGAACCCCCATTTCATTTACCAGGCATCTTCATCATCCCAGGTAATTTCCTCATCTTCCTGCTTGCTATCTTCTACTGCAGGAACCTCGTGACTTCTACTAGTACTCCCACTAGAATTTCGTGAATGGACACTTCCGCGTTCAGATGATGCAGCATTAGCATTAACAGGCGGCGCGTTAATCAACCAACCAATTCCACCAGCCAAAGTGCCAACGGCAGCATTACGAAGTTGATCTCTCTTCCGTAATGATGTTCGTCCACTTGAAGATCTAGTAAGATCTGCAGGCGATCCTGGAGCTTCTGCTTGCATGGGAACGTTATGGCTCTCCCCCATCGTTTCCGCACGTTGTGACTTCCCTCTAAACATTGATAGCGCCGATAACCCTGTTTGAGCACGAGTGATACTCTCTTTTGAAAGATCGAAAAATGACACAGGTGCCTCTTCATTCTTATTTCTTCGAGGGGTTCTGGTGTTGGAATATTTTCTTGCAGGTGTAGCAGCGTAACCGCCTGGCATGTTCTTATCATCGGCTTTCTCATCCCAAGCTTCTTCTTGTTCTGCCTCTTCCTTGATCATTGTTTCAAGCTCTTCCTCACATCTACGATATGCGTTTAGAACCTCTTGCAAGGTATCCCGTGGCGCCAATCGTAGAGCTTGAGCCAAGCAATCCATTCTCTGTTGGAGATGCCTGATCTCTGGGTTTCCACTAGTGTTACCAAGATGAGTAGCTCGTGTGGTTCGAGAGTTTTTACGATATTTGCCAGCTTGTAAAGCTGCACGCCATGACCAATCATCAATTGGTCTAGGTGGGCGTTGACCAATACATCCTGTATTTCTTCGCTCAAGCTCTGGCATGCGTGTATGTGCTTGACGACCAACAGCCTTGAGACGAGTGACAACGTAAGAATAAGCTGTTTCAAAATCGTCTTCCGCAAGAGCCATATCAATACACATACTGATAACACGTTTTTCAGCGATCTTTAACTTCAAATCAGGAGTGGTTGGATATCCGTCTGGAATTGGTATGGTTAAACCGGCCTCCGCCATTTCTCTAGCCATACGTACAAAATCATTGATTTGTGTATAGCTTTTTTCATTCTGTTCAAGTATTTTGTTCAAGATTGACAAAGGATCAGGATTGACTCGTAGGCTGACTGGTTTGAATGGCTGTCCCTGTTTTAACACCAAACTGTAACGACCTATTTCATCTGTTACTTGAATGAGATTGCGTAATTCTTGAGCTCGAGGGTGGCCCTTTATTGTATCTGGAAATGCATTGAGACTTACACATGAGTCAGCAAATTATGTATGAGATCGTAGGTGCATGGAGAATCTTCCTTTTTCGTCCCATGAACGGTGATTGAAGGGAGAAGAAAAATGCACGTATGGTCCCAATATAAACAGGAAAAAGACTTACATCTCGTCACATTTTTTAATTCCGCCTCTTGACTTGTTAGGATTTGTGGCATTATCGTAGGCATTCTCAGCCGCAGTAAAGATGGCGTGTTGCAAATACTCTTCTGGGATAGGCTTTTCCGCTGGACTTTCATAGATAGATCGAGCAAGAGTATATCCTAAATGAGAAGATTGTCAACAATCGAAGGGGCATGGTAGAAGTAGATACGGTACATACGGGCATTTACGAGAAGCAATTTAAAGGCTTCTACCTCAATTGATTCTTTGTGGATTCGACCGAAAACACCCCTTCCCTGACTCGGATCGACGGTGCTCTCAAACTCTTCAGCTCCCCAATCTCGCAGCCATAACAACTCATTCCTCATTTTGATCCAGAAGCGATCATCAGAACCAGAACGATGGCCAAACGACGAGATGAATCCCCTGAATGCCATCGTTTGCTCACGCTCATCTTGAAGTAAAGCGAGCTCTCCAGCTCTCTTAACAGTACACCCCTCTCCTCCTCTAGTGAGGAGATATGCACTAACCAGTAATGCTTTGATTAAATTAATGGATGATTCATTTGGATTCGTCAAGGTATTCTTCTCTTCTAGATGATTATTCCGAAGATGTTTTGCATTCTTTCGGTACAAATAGCTCTCCTCAAAGGTGGGTATAGGAGTCAATATAGCAGCTGCTGCTTCCAACGTAGGCATCTTATCCATATCAAGTAATGTAAGAATTCTGGAAAGAATTCTATGAACACCTTCCAAAGCTTCGATGGAGCTTTCAGGGATGAGGTAAGCTGTCGCAAGAGCAGCTTTTGCATATCGTTGTTCTAAATGGCGTTGATCCTCTTCATCTAACCATTCCGTTCCATCCTCAAATCCTCCCAAGTCTACATCTCCTGGCCCATCCCATTGTTCAATTGCTTTGACGGCTGTTGTCCAAGATATACCTGCTTCAGCAGTGACCCATGCAAATACCAATTCCCAACCAGCGTACTTATGGTTTATAATTCCTGCTTTTTCTAACGATACTGCTGCTTGTGACTGCTCTGTGGAGTCATTCTGAACTTTCCTTCGCTTCCACCTATTGTCTCCATAAAGCCATGGGCCAGTCAATCCACGCAAATCTCGCCCTACGGATTGATTTTCCTCGCCCGAAGAGCTTGAATCCTTCCCTGTCTTCGAAAGCAAGTACTTTGTTCCTTTAACATCATCTAAAGCTTCAAACTCACGTATGGTGAGTATTGGTTGAGTTCCTGAGTGATATTCGTAATTGAGACGAAGGAGGGGTAGGATGGTGGAAATTGTCCAGGTTCGTAGATATGATGAATATGATAAGAAAGGAGCCAATAATGTTGGAATTTCACTGAGTAATCCGGTATTTTCGTCCACTCGCAATGCGCGGTGTATCAAAAACATGACGAGGTGGTCGTCGAGAATCTCCGACGGCGCATCTTTCCATCGTAGAGGAAGGAGATGGAATTTCTTGACCCTCTTATGGACTTCTGCGGGGTCAACGCCTTTGATTGAGTCCAAAATAATGGTATTCTCAGAGTCATCTATAATTTTACCTGATACAATGTCCTCTATAAATGGCACATATTTGGAAGACTCCAAACTTTCTGGTAGATGGGTAAGAAGTATGCGGAAGACAAGGTCATTTCGTAGAATGTTTCGATGTCGCGATACAAGAGTTCGTAGAAGTCGTAAATCTGATTTTGTTGCAAATTCTATAGCAAGCCATAGAACCATAGCAGGTTCCAAATCTGGGTTTGCCATTGCTACCCTTCGGTCGAGCATTCCCAAATTTCAGGAACTGGATTTTCGATGTGTTAGATAAACCAAGCTGTCGGACAGCAGCAGCTAGAAAGTTCCCGCTATCTGGCTTCCAAGCCTAATATAAGAGGCACACATGCATACTACCCCTGTATGGCTAGCGTTAATTCAATGCTGTAATTGAACATCACATTTACAACCTCAACCCCTCCAAATTTCACAATTCAACGCAAAAGATGGCATCTGGTTACGGTCTTAGTGGGGGTATGTGTTAAATCATTCTTGAGAATAAACGGCAAATGTTCTGTGTTTGAAATGAACCCAATGGCTAACAAATTGCTCTCAAGGTCCTTCCCGATGCTTTCCATTCTGGCAAGAAGTCTTAGCTTGTTACGTCGTCAACACCTCTACAGAGAGTGATGCAGGAAAGAGGGTGTGCGCGCCGGTCTTGGAGGATTACTACGAGTGCCTACATCACAAGAAGGAGGTCGGTACTTGTCCTTCGGAACTGGCGGTATTCGACAGCAAGCCCTAGAATTATTTACTGACCAGGTTATCTCTACGATTAGCACGCGAGAACAATGGCAATTCAAGCCGCATATCACAAAGCTGAACAAGCGAACCCCCGAGATGATGCGCCAAAGGCAGGAGTAGTGAGAAATCTGGGGCTGCTGGATAAGGAAGAAGATACCAAGAAAGTGCTGGGAATGAAGTGAGAGTTACAGGCAGGATTTGGCGGATGTTGTACATTAGGAGCGATCATGATCAATGCCAGTAATTGAAAAAGAATATTTGTTACTACTTATTTGGGCGACAAATGTTAGAATGGCTACTGACGTCCATTCCAAGAGTTCGGCGAAGGATTTAGGGTAGCACTTTCGGGTTGGTAAGTTCATCATTCTCTGACCTCGGGCGTCCTGTTTGTGAAGATTTCAATCTCTTACTGCTTTTTCTGGGCGACGTCTCAGTCACGTAGAAATGTTTCTCGTGTTATGTGTAAGTACCAAACGGCCAGCCTCAAACATAAAAGATTGGCAGGTGATTATGATAAGTTCGTCAATATTGGAGTTAGGGATGGATGTTATAAAATCCGAAGCAATATACTATCTCCATCGAAAAAACTGGTCTTACCAATTCATGACCCAGCTCAGAGGGAAAAGAATGAGTCTCCTTCGGCGTATCTGGTTTGCTCCCCCTTTTCTCTCAAGGATAGTCTTACAGACGAAAGCCGATCGAAAGCTTCGTACTCGATTCTGTTATAAGTGAGAGAAGGAAACGTGTTTCATGCTCGAGGTAAACTTGCATTGCAATTCAGCTTCTTGCAAGGCTAATTCCAAATCTTGTCCCTGAGGATGTTCGCCATATCATTTGCATTTCACCTCAAATACTAGCTATACTTGGGAGATGAGTGACAGTAACATGGGAGACATGAATATTCCATATGTTGCAATTTGAAAATCTCATCTTATAAAGAACAAATGAGATTAAAATGTTGAAAAATGAAGAGAAGTCTGAATATCAGTATTTGGAGTGATGTTCGGGATTGGTTCTCGTCCGCTAAGTAAAGTGAAGTTCGCTACTTCTTCATACGGTAGCTTTCACTTCAAGATATCATACGTCTTTTCAGAGTCTCATTCTCTTATACACTTTTATCAGTCAATTCGTTCATCCCATTCACTCAATTCTTCATTCTCCATTCACATCAATTCTGGACATCAACAATGGAACTGTGAAATAAATCTCCCTGTATGATTTCAACACCTTCAATATTTAACAATCTCAAGATCGCATCTCTAGCAATTTCATTAAGATGCCGGCGCATAAAGGGATCAAGCTGCACATAATTTCGCAATGGGAGTTGAAAATGCACCCGGAGTTTCCGCATCCAGAAAGTACTCAATTCACATTTCGATCACCAAAACTGGACAAAGAAGCTTTCGAAGGCCATGGCCACTCACCAGCTACTAAATCTAATGATAGCAAGGCCGATCGTTTACTTGGTAGACAGTCCTCGATTATTTCGGTGTATATACCATCAGCATCAGGTAAAAGCCTCTCAAGGTGAAAAAGGAAATGCGCGCACAGATCTAATACTTATATAGGATCTCGATTTTTTATACGTTATAATGTCGGCGGCGCCGCAGATCAAGGTCCATGGTTCTACTTCAAATTATATATGAATGGCCGACACGTTACATCGTGGGGAACAAATACGAAGAATCGACCGAGCGGGCAAGTGATGAGAGCATTGTTCGAACCAGGTGTAGAATGGGACTACATGGAAGGTAAAACAACTTACAAGAACCCCGGTACAGAATACAGACCATTCTTTTTCAGCCAGCAGAATGGAGACTGTGCAGCTGCAGATGATGGTGGGTTGATCGAGATTAAGGTCTTTCGCGCTCGCGGTCGCAAGAGAAGAACCCCACAGCTTGCTCAATACAAAGATCAGTCAAAGTATGGTGTTATGTAAGTTTTACAACACACTGTATCTCAAATCACCTTGGCTAATGTTATTCAGCATGCCTACTCATGGCCTTGTAGAAAAGCCTCAAGATACGAGATATTACGACTGGCATTTGAAGGATGCGAAAGACAATCCATTTGTAACATTCAAATTTCATTATAGAAGTTGGGATCATCTGGAAAAGTTGCATCTTATACCTCCTAACCATCCTAGAATTCTCGAAGCCCAGGTACCAGCTATGGCTAGGCACCTGATAGCCTCAAGTCAAATTATATCTCAACCGGAGCAACTAACTGAATCACCACATACTCCAACGAAATACTTGGGCAAAGTTTATACTAGCGATCAAGTACACGATTCTCTCCGAGCTGCCTACCCTCCATTCGAGCTTAGCGGGAGTCCCTACGATCCTGATCAAAGACAACCGTGGATGTCTCGAACCTTAGACACAAGCCAACTAGATCCGTTATTAACGACCAAGAAGGATCATAGAGATGCATTTATTGTTTCTTCTGATTCTACCACGGAGCCCGATCCTTTCTATATATCATCATCTGGAGAGAAAGGTATCGAGAGAAAAATCATGCCAATTTCAAAATTTTCAGCGCTATCCATTGATGGAGCTGGATTGGCATCTTCACATGAGTGGTTGGCTAGTGAGTACAATACTAGACCATTACCTGATATACCAAGTCGAACTTCATCCGCAGCTTCCCGTGCATCAGCTACATCTCGTGCACCATCTGTTACCCCTTCTTTACTTTCTTATATTGATAGAGATCAGCCATCTCCCGAGCCAGTTATTGGAACTGCAATTGCAGTATCTATTGACTCGGATGTTTCTGAGATATCTGTTGAATATGAGGATGATGATGAAGAAGACGAATTTGATGAGGAATACGATTTTGAAGGGTTATCAGCTTTGTCTCCACCGCCTTCTAGAACTGATGTATGGTTCCAATTTGATTTCACCCCTCTCATCCTTCCCCTGTCTAATCTCTGGCTGCATTTTTTTCTTACCTCGTCCAAATTCGGATGAAACCACTGTACTAACAATCTTGAAAAATAGTCCAGGAGACAAGGAATTATCTCACCATCAACAATGCAACCTTCTTTCTCCCTTCCAAATGTCACAATACGCAAGCCGAGGCATTCAATAGATGAAATCTCGCCATTGAGAGTCCCCCCAAGAAAAGAATCCATCACCGCTAAATCGTATATTAGCACAGCAAGCGACGACAATACAGGCACACTTTCTCTTACTGAATCAGAGTGGATGCGACGTACACCCTCCCCCATAAAAGAATCAGAATGGATGCGTCGTACTCCATCCCCTATCAAAGAATCGGAGTGGATGCGACGTACTCCCTCTCCCGCCAAGGATACTATAATCGAAAGACTTTGGAGTCCAACACCAGAAAAGAGAGAAATTTTGAAGAATAGATTGCTATCTCCGGAAAGAATGGCGGAAATGATGGAGTTGAGTATGACTGAAGATGATGACGACTTACCCCAGCAGGAACATGAAATTGAAGACAATGCATGGGATGTAGATAGGGGCTTAGATGGTGGTGCAGTGGAACTGGTGACTTTACATCATCAGCATTTTCTACGTGAACGAAGCGGAAGAGAGAATGTTGGAGTAGATTATGATGATGGAGATGTCTCTGGTGATTATGAAGTTAATGCTATGAAAATGAGGGAGAAGAACGGAAGTGGGAGTTCACAGGAAAGTTTTGAGAACCGTATGAGTATGAGGGATGGGAATTGGATTTAAGGGTGGGAATATTGTTCTTGGGGTGAAAGGGTAGATTGTGTGAGGAAATTGGGGTATATGTAATAGTAGTAATTAGCTAATATATAGTATAGCTATGGCTGGCTGTAGCTATGAGTGTGACTATCTAGGTAGTCGAGGGTCGATTCTAAAGTAATTATAGAATAATCACTTTGGTAAATGAGGGGAATATTAAATATAAAATAAGAACGCAGGCGACACAGTGAGTGTTGATACTGCGGCACTGCGAAAATAAGTGAGAGAAGGTGGAAAACACACGTAATTGTGAAGTCAAACTGTACTGAATGGGGAGAGGTGCGTAGCTTAGATTTCGGATGGCTGGATTTGAGCTAATTGCATACTATTCATTGCGTATGAGTGATCTCTATCTACGTATTTATCTACTTCAGCTAGCTAGCTAACTCAGTATCTATCTATCTATCTATCCATCCATCCATTGAGTAACGAGCAAGAAAGCCAAAAGAAGAATCAAAGACACCAATACCGAGGAAACATATGTTGTATTATCATGTTACTTGCGCCGGATGTGGATATTAGGGCAGTTGATCATATTTCACGATGTTCTAATCACCAGCCGGACAGGAGATGAAGGAGATGCAGGACATGAAATGGAGCGTCTTCCCGAAATCTCGAGCCGGGCTTGGGAATTCGGGAAATTGGGAAATTGTAGGAATTTGCATTTTGGAATGTGGAGAGGTAGAAAGGAAGATTCGATCTGATGTGGTTCATAGATATATGTGGATATGTGTATGACTCAAATGCAGGCAGGTCACAGTAGTATATCTTGAATTTCTACAGATTTATCTGGCTAATACGGTTGATTCCTGATGATACCTACCTACCTATGTACAGTAGCCCTCAGAGCTCATTTATAAAAACTCTCCTAGCAACGAAGATAATATCCGCAGCGACGCATCAACCTACATAGCCAGAAACAGAAAAGTGTGTTACACAAGATCTCCTCTTGTCCTACCATCAACCACCCACGTCTATTTATTTCCCGGCATTTCTCCTACTCTCCAACGTTGCAGCAAAGGGTGTCTGATACTCACTTATCTAAACCATATTTGGAAGTTATTTGTCCGAGATCCGTGATGCGTAGTTGAATTTCAGCATTTGAATGTGGTTGTATCGGTAAACTGGGATTTATATCCCTGTGAGAGGTAGAGTGTCTTCTCATCTTATGGAAAGCCATTGATATCATCCGCGCCTCTCTTGTCCATTCTTATCCTTTGGTTCCGTTTGAGGTAGAAAAAGCAAACAATTGGTGTTCCATGATTTGTCATGTTGGCTATCTACTTTAAACCTCTAATCTGCCCAAGGTTGTACCGGATCATTTCCGAATTTCCCCTAGCTAGAACACCTCACAGGGTAACAAATGTATATCATCTAAAGAGTAACAAGAAGGTAGTCAACTACGCGCTTGAGAGTAATAATATTCTCGATAACATGCTTGATAGATCAGAATTGGAAATATCTGCAGGAATGAAGATCGACGCTTGAACTGAGGGGAACTCCGGAAGATATCTTCTCTACAACTCTGACCATGTGGTTGTTGACACTGACCAGGAAATAAGTTTGATGAGTACCATCGTCGATGTAAATAAATTGAGGCACCTGTCACCAAGTGATCAGGTAACACAGAGCTTACAAGGCCATAGTGGCAGCTAAGAGATGTGCTCATCCTTGCCAAGTCACTATCTTGCATGAATCTCTTCTGGCACAAGAAACTTTTACAGATGACCGATTAGTATTAAAAGTTAGCCGCGCTTTCCAATACCGAATATCCGCCAAAAAGTGATGTTGCAATGCTAATCATGCAACTTCCACCGTGTAGAAAGGGGTGCGCTTGGTGTATGCGAACATCCGCACAAGGGATCCTGGTCAGTCTGTAAAAGCTACCACACGTGGAATGTTTGCCCTTTTGCCACGTGAAGCTAATAAATCCTTAGACCATTGACCACTCTCTGAACCAAACATATCTTTAATGAAAATTGCAATGTGGCTTCGAGTCCGATGGCAAAATTATAAGCAACTAGCCTACGCTTGCGAATACGAAAGATGATATGATGGATATAAGTCCCTCAGTGAATGGAGAACTGAGGGTCTGTCTAATCCTTGCAAAGTAACGGTGCGATGCAGCTCCATCATAGTTCTTTTTTTATTTTTAGCTAAGATAAATGGTTGCTGATCTTTAGCTAGCATCCATCGTCTTGTAAAGCACATGAAATATTGGGCAATAAAAATATTGGTGAGAAATGAGTTGCCAAAATGCAAGTGCCTAGTGTGTAAAGGGTTCTGCATAACATGGCAGGAAAGGTTCCTATGCAGATAGGCTTTAAAAAGTGGAACTGAAAGTCCTTGTGTAACAAGCCGCCGGCTTATACCGACTACCACTTTTGCAGCCTTTAGTCTTCGCGCAACATTCACCCTTCGACGTCATTCTATAGATACCTCCTAGTTAGACATACTTGCGAGATGATGACAGTGCAAAGGCGGCTTTGGTTAGTGTTAGTGGCGGATTATCGGGATAAATAGATGATAGTAGTAAGTGCGGTAAAATTTTGTATTAGGTCTCATCGCTATAACGATCAAAATGCCAAACAATTTCAGATCCTGTCAATTACTAAGGGTTTTTGCCGCTGAGTTCGGTAGGAAGTATGCAAGTATCCATCCCGGTTCCTTCGTTACCAAGAAAGGGTGAACGTATGTAGGTACTGCTACGGAACCGCGCAGCAATAGAATTGGGAAGTAAACAATCTGAATTACAGGGCATGATGAGATATTTGCAGCGTTTTCAAGCTTTGGAAATTGTAAAGAAGAGAGCTATGACAAAAGTAAAAGAAAATGCAATCAAGGGCATGACACTGATCTGAGCTTCCTTCTTCGGAGTCTCTGGAAGTCGATAATCTAATGAAATCGCGCTCGGCCCGATCATTGTAATCAATGTCATTATTTCCCGAAGTATGAAATATAAAGCTTAAGGCCCTAGCTTTCACGAGCGCTGCAAATATTGATCAACACTTGTCTTGTGGATCGGATCATATATAACGACGTCTGATGTAAGTGTTCCTTCATATTTCCCTTCTTAAATCTGGTTGCGAACTTTGCGGGGAAGGATTAACACTCGTTATCCGGTAGAAATATTGATTGGTTGCCAAAAGTTCCTCGCCGCTTCACCAAGATAGCAAGGAGAGAATCTGGTGCCCAGTTGGTAGCTTGACCGCCTTGTTATTTAGGTGTATCTACATCATTCCTGCATATGTAGCATATGCAGAAGTAATGAGTAAATTCGACTTGTTTAAATGCATCTCGTTGTTGATGTATGTGTCGCAAACGTACTTAGCAATAAGATAGCGGTCAAGAATGAAATGATGTTAACCCACACGGATCCCCGAAACATGTCGAACAGCATCGAATTATTTTTCGCAAATCATTGTGTAGTCCCCTTGATGTCAGAACCATTATTCGAGATGGATAGCAACGCTTTCAGTGTCGTCAACCCGCCGGCTGTGAAAGGCTGGGAGCAAAATTTTGAAAGCTTTCAAGACCACAAAAATTTTCCACTGGTAGGTAGACGGGAACTGACAAAGACTTATCATGAACTGACTTTGAGCAGTTTCACAATGAACGTGGCGAGCTCTGTCAAGATACGACACCACTTTCTGGGAACCGGGAAGGCAATAGCAATTCACCAAAAACGCCAACATGTGCAGTATTACATCCACAACGGCATCCTTCCAAAGCGCATTCTTACTCCATTCCCTTACATCCAGCACCTAACATGACGCAAGCTTATGGTCCAGATTCAACACTTGGGGTAGATTACACCCAGATGGGTATAGACCAGGGTCGAGGAAGTTTCACAGCGTTCCAAAATTGCAGGACTTCGACACCATTTTCAATGGCACACGGATCTTTCTCCGGCAATAATTCAACCACCAATCGTTTCGGCAATGACAACATAAGTCCAAGTATGGACTACGACGATCTCCACAAGTCAAATACAGACAGACTCGATACATACGAGTCTCTTGCGTCAGGATCTGTTACGCACGACGGCATATTGGGTGATTGGTGGTCGATCGAGAATGGCAATCTGATGAACAAAATCAATGATCATTCGAGCGGAATGGTAGCATCGTATGACATTGGGACCTTTCCTGATGGCCTTCCTAGACCACAAGATGAACAACTAGAGAATCTTGAGGAGAGTTGGAATGATGGGTGGGTAACAGAGAGTGAATGGCCACCAACTCCTTTCGTTCCGCGTACGATCAAACCCAGAGCGTTGAACCTTAGTGCATCATTTACTTCCACTGCCTCCACTAGGGCATCGAGCCAAGCCTCGGCATTTTCACCAGAGTCCATTGCTATTACAAGTACTTCGGATTATACCCCAAGTCCTTCCCCAGCCGAAGGGCCACACAAAGACCACACTACCCAATCACCCTCTCGACACATGCTCCCTAGTTCGAGACCGATGAGAAACAACGTCCCCGATAGGTTTGATGAATATGAAGCGGCCACAGACAGGCCAGTGGAAAATCGACACCCAAGTGCTAGCCCTCCCGTTCGTGCAATTCAAAATACTCGAAGTCATAGAATTATTAAAAATGACATTGAAATCAAAAATTCCAATGTACCACTCACGCCCAAAAATGATTTTCTTGTTGATAAATCTTCGTCAACTATCGGGAACATGCCACTTCTTACTCGATCTGAACAGAATAACTTTTTGATTCGCTCAAGGCAAGCGGGTATGTCATATAGAGCAATTCGATCCAATGGGAATTTTACCGCTGCAGAATCCACACTCAGGGGTCGATTTCGAACGTTAACCAAAGACAAGAAAGATCGAGTAAGACAGCCAAAATGGACAGAAGCCGATGTGTGTAGATTCTTTAACTTGCCGGGGACAATGAGGCTAACACTTGTTTTTAGATACAATTGTTGAGCAAGGCTGTGAAAAAGCTTGGGCGCAACACAAGTAAGGGTTCAGAGCCACAATGGAAAAAAGTTGCCCAGTACATCTGTGATAACGGAGGATCATATCATTTTGGTTACGCCACTTGTCGAAAACGGTGGATTGCGCTTAAGAATGTTGATAAGAAGATATGAGATTGTGCCAAGGTTTGAAAAGAAGAAACATCGAAGCCCAAGATGTAATTCATATCGGATAAAGTGGTGAGAGACACAACGCATTCGTGGATCGGCGGGTTTGGGAAGCCACTTGACGTCGAACAAAATACCAGCGAGTGATCGAGAGTCAGTTGATTGGGCGTCCAAGTAGAAAGGTAATGCTGGGTTGGCTTTGTGTTATGACTATGGTTTAATAAACAGATATCTTAGCTTATATCAAATCCATTTTATATCTTTCCGTCCAATGGTTTATCGAGAGTACTAGAATTTGTATGTTGAGAATCAACTGTATTATGCAGAGGTACTCCTATCGTCCCGAGAACATCAACAAGTATTCCCTCGTCCTTACGAACAGCATCCCATTCGATCTCACTCTTAACCAGTAGTGTACCCGCTAGAAGAGTGCCATTCAAAGCAACAGATCCGATGGTTTTGCCATCAACATTCTTGATCTCAAGCCCCTCCGACGTTCGTGGACATAATACCATGGATTTATGGGTAAGTCCCAGGTTATAGCTGATGGGCGACTCTTCTTTGTGGTCTTGAGAAGGCATAGTTTTCATCAGCTGACAAGCTTTCTGATGCAATTTTAAGTAGGTTGCATGCAAATCTGACGGTTGAACATTGCTTGGGAAAGACGCGGCGAAGTATGTGAATGGGAGCTCTGCATAAGGTATCAGCCCATGTATGCGAAAAAGATGCAGAGTAATTACCTGGCGCGGGTGTGTCAACGAGACGGTCGATCAATGGAGACCATTCCAACTCTTTCTCTAGTCCTGCTCTCATCGATTCGACTGGAAGGAATTGGATGTGTCTATGGGGCTGCGACGCTCCCGAGTATTCCCCCGAATTGAAGAATCCAAACAATTCTTCTCCTTCCGCATGGTATGATTCTAAACAATTATATGCCGCCACAAGATCAGCTTCCTCCAACAAGTGTGTCTGTTCTGCGAGCTCTTTCGTTGAAAGAATGAAATGATCCGGTATGACAGGAAACTTATTAAGTATGAGGTTGTGCGACCCAAACTCTGTTACAAGCAACGACGGGGACGGTTTCAGAAATGGATTGAATGGCTTTTGAGAGGTATCTTTGGGCTTGTCAGCCTTAGGTTTATGTGCCAACGCTGGAGAATATCGCAATTGAAACTACGACAATCAGTATGCATAGCTAATGAGGGACAACCATATTGAGGTCTTACTGGCAGCGAATTGCAATGCAAAATGGCCAATTGAGTCTGAAAATAAGTAATATCGCCAGCGGCTTGAGCTGCTGTGAATTTCTCGCGAACCAGAGCAGGTAAATTTCGCATGATGGCGGATTTGAAGGGTGAAGGCATTGAAGGATGTTGACCTGGTGTCCAAAGTTTCCCCAGATAAGATAGGTTGCGGCGATAAGAATAATCCCCGATGTCAGTGATGTCACCGTCATCGATGCGTGCGAAATATCAATGCTTTCAAAATTTGCATGTTGAAAATGTATCTTACCCATTCGAATTTATTGTTGATTCAGATTATTGATTATTGCACACTTTAGTATCAACTCGCACTAGACGGCAATGCTTTTTGCCCCATATGTAGCGATGCAGCAGCGACGTCAAGATGGCGAGCAATGATCATATATCAGCGTGGCAGATTCTCAACGCCTCACTCGACTAGTCAATGTGTCAAACAAGGTGATAAACTGTATAGTCATAGGTATGGAGATGATGTTATCAATCCTGTTGGTGTTCTCACTCGTCTTGGAGATAGTACCTAGTCTTGGTCCCATGAAGCGGGCTAGTTGATCTCCTAGAACCCTGACATGCTCATGTTTTTTATTCGTTCATCATATTACACTGTTGTTAATATATTTGGCACTCCGTGCAAGAGAAAGTTCTTGCGGCTCTTGCTACTCAATCCAACACTAGGCAAAAACTTTGCCGCACAGCAGAGTCAATACAACAGCCCCTAATTACCAAAATCACGGCCTTCCCAAGCGAGACAAAGAACACATGATGGTTGTTTCTCTGCTGTCAATTTTGGGATATTCTCAACATGGACTGGGGAGCCCTAGGTGTCACAAATAGCCTACAGGTTATGAAAAGTCTTGATGCACGTCTATTTTAGTTCGGCTTCACCAGCTTTTCGGAATTGAAGGGAGATCTCGACTTCTGCTGCCGCAGTGCGGCATATAATCCATATGTTTGTGTTTCTATTTGTAGTTCTGAAATCAAACATTCATAGCGACATTTGAATTAATTTCTATTCTAGGTATTATAATAGCAACAAGATTGCTAGATTACTGAATAGCGAACCCCTATATCACAATACTAGAAATGACCACCCAAGAATAGTTTTCAATGTTAACTGTAAGATATAACTCACCGCCTCAAATTGTCTCTTTTGATATAGGGATATAAATGAGTATTTCAATGCTATTACTGGCAAGAACAATCGAGTAAAGTCACAATCGATATATGATCACCTCAACCTAGCGTTACGGTCACAATGGGGAGTACTCTTGATGTATGTATTTCAAAGAATTGGAATTAGAAGCTCAAGCGAATTCACCGACACGTACAGATCTTTGATCAGCGGTGCAGCTCCCGCTTTCTCTACTTCATTTTTATTTTCACCACCTTCTTGACCTTGTCGGGAGCACTCGCTCTTCATCTACGGCTAAATTCAACTTTTGATTCGACAACTACTGCACTAACCGCCTATTAGTGCTAATTGTCTTCTGCGAGCTAGGAGGTCAACACCGAGAAGCATGCCATCATTCGATTCATAATGCCTCAATAAACAACATCAACCCATAATCAATGAAACCCAATTCAATGCTAACCCGCCTTGCATGAGTGAGTCTGTTATGCCATCTTTAACAACATACGTGTTTTTGCTATCATATTTCGAAACTTCAAATCCATTTATGCATCCATCACCTAATTTCGAATTGATGTACGTTTTGTGCTTTTGAAATCTTAAAATACCCAGAGGTCATCTCGCCGCTTATGGACTCTATATTTTGTCTCGCGGTCGGTCGCTTATTTCTATGGTTGGGAATATCAGTTACAAAAGCTTGCTGCGGCATGTCTTATTTATATTTGGATTCCTTCCATTCCAAGAATAGCTCTTATGTTTTTGGACAATCCAGTATTGAACTCCACTGTGACCTTGTTTATGCTGCCAAAAGTGGCTGTAGAGGACTACCAACAAGATCAACTGGTCGCGGCTTCCGCTGTACCATATTCTGAATTTATAAACGAATTTCAAGCAAGTCACAATTGTGTATATATACTTGAGATAGTCCCAGCACACAGATTAAACCAAAAACAAAAACAAGTATATAGACCCTGAGACTCATTCTTCACATCTGATCCACATATTCCACCAGATTCATTTGCTCAACTTGACTCCATCGAATCCATCTACTAGCTATTACTCACTACTTCTTTACCAACATCTATCAAAAGGCAAACACCATCCTTACTCAATGTATAAACTTCTTTCGCTTTCATCGTTGATTGTTCTCGCGATGTCTCTCGGGTCACCTGCTTTCAATTTCAATCAAGATGGAACCACACTCTCACCAATCACATAAATTCCAACAGGGAGAGCAGTTGTCCAGCAGAATCTTGCCATCATGAAAGTGGTTGCTGGTACCTTGACTTGTGTTAAGAATGATGATAGAGTTGCAACTAGCAATGATCTCATATGTGTATGCGAAAGCTAGATTGCTCCGGAGATGGGAGTAGTAAGTTTGTCGTTTCACTTAATTGTGAGGAGGGCGAGGCAGGAAACTTTACGTGTGGATCTCGAGATCATTCCTCGAGTGTCAATAGCTCCCCTAACAAGAAGAAATGTGATGGCATTCCAAAACCCACCAATCAAAACGCAACCAGCCAAGCATCTTTCAAAACACGTCGAGGTTTTAGCTTCATTGGGGGACTTTGCGAATTCTTTACTGGTGGCAGTAATAAATGCGACAAATTCTTCGAGAAACGCAACTTGGGCTCTGCAACCAGTTCTGGTCAGTACACAGATTAGTGATCCTCTACGCACTCATATACAACATTTGAAACTGGTCTGACGCAACCATGATCCAAATAATGGCCTTACAGCTGTAACGGGTCGCAAGTTTTGTGGTCATGTTGGCTTCTGTCAGGACGAAGATTCCAACCTTACATTTGCTTAGGCCGATAAAATGGAAGCGACAACCATCGAAGACTTTGTTTAGATGAGCACTTTATTTGAGTATTGACGATGGGTTTGGAAAGGCTTTTGTCAAAGCACTGCAAACTTTGCAGTATGGGCCGGGCCTGGGTTTCTGTCTCTTGTTTCCTGTTTACCGGCGTTTCTTTTATTCTGTTCTCTTTCCTTAGAATAAGGGCTCTGAAGGCTCTTTGTGTGTTTTTCTCCGCTCCTTTCGCAGACTTCAGTCATGCGTATCAGAGAATCTAGTACTTGGTTCCATCAAATGATGCTATCCTTAGTAGCTGCCTATCATGTTTATGTCAATCGTTTACAGTTTTCGTAATGTCCATCGTTTTTTTATGTCCTAACCACATATATGTCAATGTTTTCGGTGACGATTCCGAAGCCAAGAAACACTCAAGCGAAAAGCCCAATCGTAAAATATCATCGTTTCCTCAGTATTTGATGGGAATAGAACCTCGGAATTACTGGAGATTGTTAATATTGCCCCACTATGCCGGTGTCTGGGGTCGTCGGTAATCTTTCAGCTCACTCCTAATCGACACTAAGGATCTAGATTGCTGCAGTCATTGACGAATCGGGGATGAATCACCATGTCTGAACCAATGACGAAGTAATAACCATTATAGTGTTTTTACGATGCGAATCTTTATTCGGATATACACTTAATATAGTATCAACACAAAAAATTCAAATTGTATATGAGCAGCGCGAGGTACCCATTAATCACTTCCTTTCTGATCACTGACGGTTTTCACATCGAACAAGATGCATTTGTCATTCTCGTTCGTGTTCTTTTTATCCATCTTTCATGGTGTGGCATGTTACCCAGTCTTTTCCGGAAAGGTCCTCGAAAGTTCAGCAGACCTCCTACCAATTTACGATTATGTGATAGTAGGAGGAGGAACAAGTGGACTTGTCGTTGCAAATCGTTTGTCCAAAAATGCTAGTAAGTCCAGTACCTCGAAACAACTCGTCATTTCACTCTTGTTAACATTGATCCAGATACAACCGTTCTCGTGATCGAAGCAGGAAATTTGTACAACCTCAAAATCTCATAAAATTTACCCATACTTACATTGTCTCAGTCACAAAAATGAAGATTTCATGACCGTCCCTCTAATAACCACCGCCAATCTCCCCGTGCTTGGTAATGCTCCTCGTGGCACAATATATGATTGGAATACAACCTCAGTTCCACAATCAAACCTCGGAAACCGATCGATTGATCTTGCGGCTGGGAAAGTAATTGGCGGTTCTTCTGCCATAAATGGAATGGCATTCATGCGCGGTAATGCAGCTGAATATGATCATTGGGAAGAACTTGGAAATGCTGGATGGAATTGGGAAGGTCTGCTTCCTTATTTCAAGAAAAGCGAGCATTTTACTCCTGCCGATGAAGAGGAAGTGCAGGACTGGGGCATTGAATACGAAGCAAACGTCCATGGAGAAAATGGGTTTGTCCAGAATGGATATCCGAATTTCGTTTGGCCTAGTACTAGTAAGTTTCTCCTCGTACAATATATCTTACCAAATTTTGCCTAATTCAAAGAATACAAACTAAAAACCCCCAGAAAATTTCTTAAATGCCTTCTTCGAACTTGGCGTCTCATATATTAAAGACTCTTTCGCAGGCCTCAATACCGGCGTGTTCTTCATCATTTCTTCTATTACCCCCGATACCAAAGAACGCAGTACATCTCAATCTTTTTTGCCCCCAAACTCTAATTTGACCGTTCGTCCTAACTTACATGTATTGACTTCTAATACTGTTACCAAAATACTCTTCTCTACTCCTTCCAATTATTCATCTGAAACATCAAAAGAACCAAGAGCCACGGGTGTAGAATATGCAGCTGGTGTGAATGAAGAGAAATTCACGGTAAATGCTAAGAAAGAGGTGATTCTAAGTGCCGGAGCACAGCGAACCCCACAATTGTTACAGATTTCTGGCATAGGACAACGTGACGTGTTGGAGAATTTAGGAATTGAGGTCGTGGTCGAGAGTGATGGTGTTGGCGAGAATTATCAAGATCACTTATTGCTTACTACTGTTAACAATGGTACGTTGTTCTATCTGTGTCAATTTGTAAGCTTCTTTTGAATAACGTTACTGATTTGAGTCAATTCAAAGCTCCGAATATCGCGATTCAGACTGGGAATCTCAGTACGAATGCTACTTGGCTTGAAGAGCAGCTTGAATTGTATCACGAGAAAAGGGAAGGTGAGATACCATTTTCCATGATTATTGGAGGTATATAGCCACACTAACAAATTACCAGGGCCTTTCACAACGGCCTCAGCAAACGTCTTTGCTTTCCTCCCTCTCGCCACAATCCTAAACGGTTCTTCCCCCTCCACCCTCGCTACCCTCCAATCTCTTTCCCAATCCACAAATGTATCCCAGTACCTCCTCCCATCCACCCCTCTTCCGTTCTTGCCGGCTACAAACTCCAACACCAAATTCTCGCATCCAATCTGCTCTCCAAAAATACCTCCCACGTGGAGATGATAGTGAGCGATGGTATCATCATCCCCGCCATGCAGCTCCCCTTCTCTCGTGGCCGCGTCTCCATTTCCTCAACCTCTGCTTTCGATTCCCCTGTCGTAAATCCAAATTGTCTTTCTCATCCAATAGATCTGCTTCAATTTACCCTCGCATTCAATTACACGCGTCTCATGCGTACTACTTCCTCTCTTCAAGCAATTAATCTCACAGAATCATATCCAGGCTCAAGTGTAACAACCCAAGCAGAGATTGAGGAATATGTGAGGGAATCGGTAGCAACTGAAAATCATAATTCGGGTACAGCATCGATGTTGCCGAGAGAGTTGGGTGGTGTGGTAGATGAGGGACTGAGAGTTTATGGGGTGAAGGGGTTGAGAGTAGTGGATGCTAGTGTGATTCCGATGATTGTTGGAGCGCATTTGCAGGGGACTGTGTATGGAGTTGCGGAAAAGGGTGCAGCGAAGATCTTGGAGGATGCGTAAGGCTACTAATATCTCTATTTTTGGCATGGTCTTGAATCTCAATGTATCCGTCAGGTATGTGATGTTTGACATAGCACCAGGTCAGATTCTCATACAGCAAAATATTAGAATCACTCCAACTGAGACCCACAATAGAGTATCAATTCCTTGTATGTATCTTGTTCTTGATTAAAACCTCGTCTCCCAAATTCTTACAAAATTGGATAAATTGTTCGAAGAGTTCAAGGTGATTCCGCCATTATCTTCTTTCCAGGGCCACACAAGACGAGTGATGTGGAACTCGCCACAGATAGCCTTCAGAGTTCAGAAGTACAAAGTATAATAAGTTCAAAAGACCGTCTCAACAATATCAAACTCAACAAAGACAGCAAAAACAGCCAGTGACAACATTTGCACTCATTTACTTGCACTACTTCTCTCGCCCTCGCCAACAAAGTCCTTGTCGTACAAATTCTTTCTTGGCTAGCTGAGATTACAATGCGTATCCGTGACAGAAACTAAGCACAAATTGTCAGCACATGCTGCTCCGCCAGTTCATCATTTACTTTATTCTTGATTTAGAAAAGTTGCCAGTAAGCTCTTCCTTAAATAATGGACTCGCTTCTCCATTCCTGGTATTCACTCGTTATGTGACATGGATCCTTCAGACGTTCCATTGAGGGATTCTCCTGTCCGATTCTTACATATTGTTGGTGAATATGCTTCAGAGAAATCCACCAGTCATCACTGCTTACTCTATGACTTCTCGCACAACCGAAAAACCTTCCTAACCTACTTATTTAAGCAAGTCTTATTAGACTACTTCCTAATATCCCCAATGCTCGAGGAAAGCCACCAAGAAACCCTAAGTCTGGAAGATCGCGTTTGTCCCCTTGAAGAATCTACCAGTTTTGATGTGATGAGAATTGAAGGCTTGGAACAATGCAAAGTAAAATCTTCAAACGGCAAAACTATAATAACAATATTTGACAACAAAAATGAATGATTAGACAGCAGTAATAAATCGATCGCACAAGCGACCCAGCGCTAGAGTCTCTAAAACCAGTATCTTGCACCGGATTTAGATAGAATTGTGGTTCGTGACAAGAAGAGCCCATAGCCGCTACAACCTAATTGCTTTTTTATGCCCAAGTATTCTAGAATAGCTCTAAGAGGATTTAAATACATTGAGATCTGTCAGACTATCATACAGATTCCTCATATAGTCACTTATCTTTCCCAGATTGACGCACCCAGTAGGAGTAAGTGAATAGTCCCCAGGACCGTCAATCTACCTCCACGGAATGCATCGAGTCACAATTAGCTATCCGGGGCCGAAATATCTAGGTACATAAATATTGCGCTTGGAAGATTCTTCTCTCTCAGAAACGACCATGATGATCAGCAAGATAAGAGACAGAAGGACCCTCCGGAAACTCTGAAAACGAATGCGCTTGGAAATCCGCCTACTCCCAAACATCCATTTGGGGACTTAGGATTTGGTGGACTTGATAAACAAAAGATCAGTAGACCACCCATAACAATGAAAATCCCCAGCGACAACGAAAGGTCAATTATCGGTGTTCAGAAGGAAAAAATCTTGTTAATCAGAATTACCCACTGATTCCCGGAACTGAGGGACTTGAGGTGCGCTCTGGAAAACTAGAGATGGTAGAAAGGTACTCAAATGTTAAAGCATATAGCTCCTTTGTAATAATGGTCAAGTCTTTTGTGACCACTACTAAATCTCTAAGTCAAAGGCTTTAAATAGTAAACCCGCCCTCTCACAGCTATCTTGCTACTAGGTATCCAAGATAATCTTTCAATAAACTCATCGCAGTACATGATTCACTCTCGTGACTCGTATCCCGCTCTACCCACATCCTTCAAATCTGAGCCTTCCATTCTCAAGCTGAAGTTACATCGGTAGAGCTATGTGCGGGTCTATATGAACATCTTCTATCCTTAAATGTGATCTTCAACGCTACGGTCATCATGAGATGGGTTCATCATTTATCTGTCTTTCTAAAACTAGTAGAGTTGTTATCTACACAATTCATCGAACCACTCAGCCGCATTCTTCACTATCATCATTCCATATCCCAAGTATAAAATAAACATCATCCCCGAGAAGGAACGACAAAAGATGGCAGTAACACACAAATTTCGACAGTGAAAATGATCAGTGAAATCAAAACTATAGAATTTCATGGCCATATCGTTTTAATAAGATCAAGAAGTCTTTTATGAAAAACTCGAATGATATGCTGACATTCCAAATTTGCACCCTGTGGCTTGGATACGCCAGCTTTCTGAAAATGTTATGGGCCGAGAAGAGACTGAAGAGTGTGTGATTTATATAATACTCCGTCTAAATTTTGTGGATCCAATACCTTTCAATGTTCCGTCATGATATTCACTGCTCACAGCCAGCGCGCGAAGACTATAGAGTACGTATTCCAGAAAGAAACAATGGCAAAGCGTCTCAATCCACAAGCATCCCACATCTTTTCTCATCATATAAATACAGCTCATAAAGCTCTCAAAGTCCAACCAGCAAATCTTACTATTCTCCTGAAAAACTAGAATGGTGTCTGCTTCGTTCCAAGAACAAATGGTGTAAGATACACATAACTGGAGACTCACAATTCAGATGGTAACATATGAATACTCAGCACATCTGAAATACAAAACACAAGATACCATCCACAATGAAACAACGGCTCGCAAACAAAAACAGCGGGAAAGGTAATCGACGACACGGATGCATCCTCGCTAATAATAGGGTGTGATGCAAAGCAAGTACGGGAAGATGACGAAAAAAAAGGGAGATTCGCCTACTATATACCGCTGCCGCCGTGCCCTAACGGCTGGGCATTTGTAGGCTTCTTCGAAAATACTGTCGCGGGTATGATTCGCAGCGAAGGGTTTGCACCTTGAATGCAGTCCTAGGTGATGTAGAAATCATGAGAATTAACATAAAGCATGCGTTCTCGGATGGCTTCACACATGTTCGTGGGTTTACAAAGTGGTATAACCTCGAGAAAAATTTCACAAAATATCGAACACTGCCCAAGAAATTCATTGAGCATTTTTCCCAGCCATAGCATTTCTGAGTAAAATTAATGACTTCTTGTCCCCAAAGAGACATTAAAAACTTCGACTGTGGTAGTATTTCATTTTACTTCTTTTGACCACAGGTGGTAGGCGACGCGATGTATAACTCAAGCACTCATTCCACCAGCTCCATGATAAACTGCTCCAGTAACATAGGAACTTTCCTCACTCAACAAGAAGGCAATGATTGAAGCCATTTCCTCTGCAGTACCGAGTCTTCTCAAGACAATAGAATCATACTCGCCCTCCTGTACATGCGTCTTTCGAGCGTGCCCCATCATTGGTGTATCAATTGGACCAGGAGCCAAAGCATTCACTCGTACATTTCTATCACCGACTTCCATTGCGGCAGTACGGGTAAGGCCAATAACTCCATGTTTGCTAGCGACATAGGGTCCTATTTTCGCAAATCCTGTATTGAAGCACTTTGTATGAGCACAAAACCAAACATCTTGATGTGATGGAAATGACTAACCGTGCGTTCCGGCAATGGAAGATACATTGACGATACTTCCACCATTTTCGATTTTTGAGAGCTCAGCCCTTAGAGAGTACATCATACCGGTTAGATTAACCGCAATGATTTTGTCCCATTCCTCATCCTCTAGATCTTGGATCGTCCTTACACCATGGTGTTTACCAATAACCCCCGCACAATTGGCAGCACCATCCAGTTTCCCAAATTCATTCACAATCTCATCAATCCAGCCTTCAACTGATTTCCGATTTGAAACATCGACTGTCGAGCCCTTGACTTGTGTGACAAAACCACCCTCCATGGCAGTTTCGAGAGATTCATTGGATATATCACCAATGCAGACGATGGCACCACGTGAACTAAGAAGCTTGGCTGTAGCAAGACCAATTCCCGATGCACCTCCCGTGATGGCAATTACCTTGCCTTCCATCGACATGATGGTGGTGTTGAGCTATTAGGTTTCTCAGTGATGGTGTTTAAAAACAGGCTGGATATTGATAAAATGGATGGTGGGAACGGGGAAGCGACGTTTAAGAACCAAAAGAAGTAGGAATGCTAGATGAGGGGTAGTCGCCATAGGGGGATGTAACCTTAGGTGGTAGTGAGCACTAAGCTATCCATGGCTGTTCAAAATGCCAGCTGAAATGAGTCAAAGAGAATTATCACGAGATTGGCATTGGCTTCGATGAGTACCTCGCCGAGTATGAGTAGGTAGGTAGCTAAGGAAAGAATTGACTCAGATGATCTTTCTGTACTCCAAGTTGGATATCATATTTGTACCCACCTAGGTAGGTGGTCTTTGATTCATGTGTTAGACAAGATGCAGCAATGTATTTAATAGCCGACTCTTCCAAGCGGGCGACTAGTCCCTGACTGTCAATTCATCCTCTTGGTTTTGAAGGTTGTCGTCTGAGCCGATTCTAAGACATATTGGCGGTGTTGATGGTGTTGATGGTGTTTGAAGGTAGCTCAAATTGAGAGCCCACTTGAACAAGAAACTCCATAATTCGTGGATCTCTGGATAAGCATAATTTTATGGATAAATCTTCATAAAATAATATAAAGTTATGCAAACAACGCTAGCCCCCGCATTTCCCGTCTCATGACAACATACTAGAACAGGGGAAAAGGTTAAACTAAGATGGAGCCGGTTGTTTCGTACCTTGAATGGTGTACCAAGGCTCGAAGGCTCCTACCTCCCTATGTTAAAGAGTACTAAGGTCAGGTAAGTTTGGTCTCATGATTGTCTTTTCATAAGAACAAACCTCAGTAAGCAATAGTTCCTCATCGTTTTACATCATCAAACCATTTACTATTCTTCATCATAGGAAGTCGGCATAGTTTGTGAATATTTATATATTGTTTGGATTCTTCATTCCTTCCTGACTCTTTTGAATCGTTTCTTTGGATGGTACTTTGATGAATACGAGTACATACATATATGCACGCAACATAACATATCAACCATGCGTTGGACAAATTACCTCCAGGCTGCATCTGCAATAGCAGCGACGGTCGCACAAGCCTCTACATTGACCCCGCCAGTGATACCATTAATTGTTCGAAATCCATATTTGAGTGCTTGGTTAGGACATGCGAGAGAGAATCCATGGGAACATTGGCCGATATTTTGGACAGGTCAAGAGGTACGGAATTGAAGAAGATCCCTCCGCCATTAAAGCCCGGTTGCTAAGATTCTTATTTGATATAGATTGGATTCTCTGTACTTGCCTCAGTCCCAGGCGCTGATACTGTTTATCCATTGCTGGGTAGACCTCACGATTCATTAAGTAAATCCGGTGATAGGTAGGTTTTGGAGCTATTGGCATTCAATGTTGATTGCCACCAGCGACTAATTCATTAATAGCTTCAATGTATCGTATCCGGCATTTCTAGGTGCTACTTTTGATGCGTCGACTACAAACCTCACGTATAATATTCCGTCGCCCTCTAAATCCCAAGAGCCACTCGAAGTCGTTTTATCATTTCTATCCCCAATCACACCGACCTCTACCTTCCGACAATCAATACCTGCGGCATACTTAACTGTGCATGTCACCGGGAATTTCGATCTCGATGTATACTTGGATATAAATGGATTATGGGTTAGTGGTAATAGGGCCAATGCCATTGATTGGTCATTCAGTCAGAGTGAACCGGAAAAGGATAGCAAAGATCCACCACTAAAGATCTGGAAGGCCAAGAGAGTAGTTGAGCAATTGTTCACTGAATGGGGTGACCGTTCAGAATGGGGACAATTACACTTCATAGGCCCAGCTGAAGCCAATCATCAAGCTGGAACATCTGGTATACTACGAACCAATTTTTCACGAAGCGGGAAACTACAAAATACTGTTGACACCAACTTTCGAGGAATCATGGATGAGGAACCGGTCTTCGCATTTGCCTATTCATTCAAGCTCAATTCTACTTCTAATTCCACTTCTGCTGAAAGTGGGAAAACATACGCCAGTGCTCTCTTTACCATTGCACATATTCAAAATCCTGTCATTCAATTTGCTTCCGCTCGAGGCTTGACAGCTATGCGTCCATTGTGGGCTTCTTATTATCCGGAAGCCGATGACTTGCTTGAATACCATTATAAAGACTTCCAAACAGCCTTTAATCTCGCAAGCAACTATTCGGATCAGCTTGCGATTGATGCTCTACAATCTGGTTCTGAGGATTACAAGGACATCCTCGCGCTCAGTGCACGTCAAGTATTGGGTGCTGCTTCTTTTGCTGGTACCCCTGACGATCCTGTTATTTTCTTCAAGGAAATCTCTTCTGATGGAAACATGAACACTATTGATGTCATTTACCCCGCTTTCCCATTCTTCTTATATACCAATCCGAGATGGTTGGCGTATATGCTGGAGCCTTTGATCGAACATATGCTTAGTGGTCAGTATCCTAACGATTACGCCATGCATGACCTTGGTTCGTCATTCCCCAATGCAACAGGACATCCAGACGGTAGAGATGAATACATGCCCGTTGAAGAATGTGGTAATATGCTCATCATGGGTTTGGCATTGGTCAACTCACTTAAATATGATACCAAACCAGCAAGCATCTGGTCCAATCAAGGTGATCACAAAACTACCCAATTCATTGATAGTGCTTTCCCACTTTTCGTCGATGCAGATGGCATGGATGATAGTGTTGGGGGTCCCATTGAGGCAAAGGGTGAAAAGCAAGCAAGAAAATGGGTCAAGAAATCATATAAACTATGGAAACAATGGACTGGTTATTTGGTCAGGGAAACTCTCATCCCTAGTAACCAATTGTCGACCGATGACTTTGCAGGATGGTTAGCCAACCAAACAAATCTTGCACTGAAAGGTATCATAGGAATCAAGGCTATGAGCGAGATTGCTGAAGTTGTTGGTGAAACCGAAGATGCTGTTTTCTACCGCAATATTTCCGAAACCTATATCAAACGATGGGAGGATGAATTCGCCTTTTCCAGAGATGGAACTCATGCTAAATTGGCATATTCTTGGTATGGATCGTGGACCATTCTATACAATCTGTTTGCAGATTCATTACTTTGTTTCCACATCCCATCAAGCTCTTCATCTACTCCAAGCATTGGAAACGGTCAAAAACCTATCACTCTTCCTGATCAACAAACTTCAAAGACCGGATTTGTAAGTGACAAGGTGTACAAACTACAGAGTGATTGGTACCACTCAGTGCGACAGAAGTACGGTTTACCTCTTGATAGTCGCCATCTTTATACCAAAAGTGATTGGGAATTCTTTGCAGTATCAGTTGCTAGTAAGAAGGTTCGCGAAGAAATTGTGGACTCAATTGCATTATGGGTCAATGAGACTACAACAGGTATGTAATTTTGTATTGGCAAGCAAATCATACCTAGATCTAACATTATCACAGATAAACCACTTACAGATTTGTATGACACCGAGGGAACTGGTGGGTTCCCAGGTATTGAGTTTAAAGCTAGACCAGTTGTTGGAGGACATTTTGCATTCTTGGCATTAGAAAGAGCATGTGATGGAAAGGCCGTTGCTGCATTAGACTTCTTGAATGAAGATGAGAAGTTAGACGTATCTGAAGAAGAGATGATGCATGACGAAGAATTGTAGATTGTGGGGATATCATCGGTAGTCGGGTCTCTAGATATCTTTAACACATGAGTCTGGTTAAAACCAGGGAGGTGAAAACACTGCAGGCAAATGCATTCCCTTACAACTACAAGTTCCATGGAGAGGTTTATAAATAGAACCAATGAGAATGCCATTGATGTATCTAGTATATTGCAATAGGATATACTATCATTGATTCGCGTTCCTTGATTGCTCCGCTGTTCAGCTTTACGTGCAGTACCCTGACCTGGCTGGTGGTAATGATATTTACAGGAAGGATTATCAAGTACAAAGATTGATATGATTGACATACGTATACACATATGACATCAAATGCTAGGCACGGTAAAACTCAAAATCATCCGTATAATTGATTCGATATACTTCCTCTGCTCCTACGCATAAAGACCTACCAGTAGCACTTCACTTAATCAAACAAGGAAAATCACTTCTTGTTGCTTGTAAAGCCGTACCTGAGGGATGATTGATACATACCTACTGGTAGGCTGCCAGGTAAAACCTGATATCTGATACCTGATACCGCAAATTTATTTGTTTTCAGCTTCACCGCGTTATTAAGCTTAGCCGCTGTCGGTTAGTCTTAGCGCTAGGCCCAATTTTAAATTCGCGACAACTTCTTTTACCTGACGATCTGACCTTAACGTGCCTCTTCCTTTCAACAACAACTTTCTTCCCATCTTGTTTCTTTATTAATCCATTACTCCCCATCAATAGTATCAAATATTTGCATTCCTGCAATCTCATTTGATATTATTCTTTCTCTTTTCCACAGATCTTGAGCGTTTACAGAGCTCGAAAATTCGTTTGCGACAGCTCCAGCTTTCCAATCAACAAAACAAATCAACCCTTTTTTTAACCCATTTCGTGTTTTCGTCTTACAATAACACATCATCATCATGACTTCCACTATGGATTATGAGAACGAGAACGGCACTCGTTACGAAGGTATTTATTTTCATTCCTTCGCATGTTTTGAAGCTTTTCTTGATAATTTTGTATTGGTGTACTAATTTATTTTCTTCACTTTTAGATGAGGCTCCTCGTTACGAGCGTGATCGCAGCGCATCCCCTCGTCCAACCCGTCGCAATGATAGCCCACGTGGAGGACCTCGCCGATCTGCTTCCCCAGACAGAAACGGTCGTGCCGATGAGCGGTTAGTCCATTTAATCACGAATCACAAGATAGCATATTCTGACAAATAATCACAGCAGCGGACCTAAGAATGATCGCGGACCAGGACCACAAGATGATGGTGCTGTTAACCCAGGTTCTAATCTTTTCGTCACTGGTATTCACCCACGTCTTCTCGAAGAGGAGGTTTCCCGTCTTTTCGAGAAGTATGGTGATGTTGAGAAGTGCCAAATTATGCGCGATCCTCACACCCGTGAATCTCGTGGCTTTGGTTTCGTCAAGATGATCACTTCTGATCAAGCTGATGCTGCCAAGGAAGGCCTCCAAGGTGAGGTCATCGAAGGCCGCACTTTGAGCATTGAAAAGGCTCGTCGTGCTCGTCCTCGTACCCCAACCCCTGGCAAGTACTTTGGTCCACCAAAGAGAGGTATGTATCTGATTATTCTTTATTCCATCTACACAACTAACGCGCATACAGAGGATCCTCGTGGACCTCCTCGTGGCGGATGGGGTGGAGACCGTTACGATGATCGTCGCCGTGGAGGTGGATACCGCTATGAACCATATGGTGGTGGACGCTATGGTGGCAGAGACGACCGAGACCGAGGTTACAGCCGCCGTGATCGTGACGACTACAACGACGCTCCCCGTGGAATCGATCGTTACGCCGGACCCCGCGATGGTGGTGACCGATACAGCCGCTCTGGTGATGACCGCCGTGGAGGTGGAGGAGGATACGAAAACCGTGATCGTGGATACGACAGAGGTGGTCGTGATGATAGACCAGCTCGAGACCCGGCTCCCGCTGCTGCCTATGGTGATCAAGCTCCTCGTGGAGATGCTCGAGAGCCATATGGAGGTAGAGCCTACGATGATGACAGACATTCCCGTCGTGAATATTAATTGCTAACCAACATAGGTGGTGAGCGCCCTGCTCGTTAAATCTTACGATCTCGGAGAACGCAGAAGACAGCTTTGGATCTGCGACTTTCATTGATGCGGGTGTACCTCCACTTGTGCTTCTCTTCTCATTTGTATTCATCATGGTCCAAGGCTTCGGGCAACGGAAAATGCCAAAAAAAGTGCGCTGGTATACAAATGTTGCGGCGGAATTTCGAGCGAGAACACGATTCCCTTTGATTTCATTTTACAACGGATGCTAGGATTTCTTTCATAATATTCAGGTTTTTCGGTTCGACGTACGGTCATTTGGGCGGAGTTTACAGCAAAGACGATCCTTTAGTATAGGGGTGCGTTCTTCCATGGGACATATCACTGGCTTTTTTCGATCAGCTCCCTCATCACCTTATGTCCTCCTTGTACCACTATTCAGTTGAGACTGAGTTTTTTATCGCAACCAATTTGCCACGGCCCTATACGCCTCGAAGATCTTGTCGACTTCGTTCGTCTTTAGTCGCCATAAACAAAAGAATTCGATACAACTCATACTCACACACTATAATACCCATGACAACATTACAAAAGAATATTTCGCAAAAAAATGCTTTTTCGATACGTATTACATATTGACAGCAAGTTTCAACGTGCTCGTTAATTTCGAAAGAAGATTATTTTCGATTTCACTCAATGTCGCCCATAATGATAATTGCCACCTGTCGTGCTCGCCCCCAATCCGCCCTACTCACAAATTCACAATAGTATTCATACAAACAAAGAAACACCCATCAATCCCATTTTATAGGCGACTAGTCGTAAAACAACCATGCCTATTGCATCCATATCACATATATCGCAATGCCATCGAGACCAGTAATCGCTCAAAAATATTTGCATCCGGCCAAGATGCACTCCCATAGTCGCAATTCTGAGACTATACGTAGTATCATTCTTGATGCAAACGGTAGTTTATCATGAACACGAAATTACTCGCACAAAGCCATTCTTGTTAATAAAACAAGAACAAAGAAAAGAAAGATTTGAAATAAAGAAATGAAGAAAGGTAATTCTCCGAATAGTAGAGATAAAGAGCTGACTGATATTATCATGGTTTTTTGTAGGTAAATGTTTGGACTCGCTACTACATTCCTTCAAGTAAGGGAATGTGGAGTGGCGTTACGCAATGGTTGTATGATGTCTTACTTGAGAAAGTCAATCCCATGGATCGGTTGAGAAATTGCATGGGCAATGGAGACACGAGCCATGGCATTACGGGAAAGTTCCCGTCGCTCTGACATGATCTTGTGTATCGTGGCTGACATGAGAAAAGGAAAATAGGTATTTGAAGGTTTGTGTCGTTAAGTGCATTTATTTTTACAATTGTTTTTGTTCAGCTGACGTTTCTTTTTGTGTACTCTTGCGTTAAGTGTTAGATGTGATTATGCAGGGTTGGGTTAAATAGGAGGACAATGCGGAGTTGAGGAGTTGCGGAGGTGTGAAGAAAGTGGTCTATTGGAGTAATTTGTGCGACGTTGTCGTTTAGTAGGTAATTGTAGATAGATTTTTAGATTTTTATGAATAGATGATACCATGAGTGTTTTTAATATCAACTTGTTGCTTTGATCGTGATGTCTTTATTTATTTGATGGAATAGCAAGTCTTGGTACTAGGTACCTACAAATCTCCTTCCTGTATGCAGGATTATTGTATTGTATTGTCTTGTCTGGTTCTCTATACACTCACTCATGTGGTAGTAAGTAAAGTAAAGTTAATCATAACAGTATCCTCTTTCCCTTTCCCCTTTCCCCTTCTCTCCACTCCGTTCCCTTCTACATTGTATATTCTACTCTGTATATTCATATGGAGATTGTAAATATAATTATATGGAGATTGTAATTGTAATTTTCATCATGATTGTGATGAAAAAATATAGATATGAATATAATAGATATGTATGTATGTATGTATGTATGTATGTATGTATGTATGTATGTATGTATGTATGTATGTATGTATGTATGTATGTATGTATGTATGTATGTGTATATATGAGTAGTGGTAATAATAGTGATAGTCTGATAGTTTGAGAGGTTGAGAGATTGAGAGGTTGATTTATTATTATAGGATTTTGGAATTGGGGATTGAGGATTGAGGATTGAGGATGAGAATTGGGGATTGAGGATGAGGATGGGGGATGGGGATGAGAATGGGATTGGAGATTAGGGATGAGGGATGAGGATGGATGGGGATGAGAATGGGGAGGGTAAGGAGGTGTAGGTAGGTGGTTGGGGGAGGTGGTTATGGTATATTAGAGATGGTATCCTAATCTCATATGTATGGGAATTCTGATATAGAAATTCGATGAGAAGTTGGGGGTTTGGGTAGTAAAGTGGGAGATGGGAAATAGGAGATGGGAGATAGAAGATGGGAGGTATAGATAGTATTTTGTGAGTGGATGTGTATATATATGTGTATAGATGTGTAGATATATAGATATATAGATATATGAATACATATAGATATATAGATATATATAAGATAGGGATGGATATATAAAATATACGGTATTCTGGATGTATATATAGATGAACAAGTGACTTACATTTGGCTAGGAGAATAACATCAATATTAATCATGAGTTAGGGAAGTGGTAAGGTGGTAAAATAGTGAGAGAAGGTGATTAGAAGGTGAGCAGATGAAGTAGTGAGGTAGTGAAGTGGTGAGGTAGTGAAATGGTGAGGTAGTGAGGTAGTGAAGTGGTGAGGTAGTGAAATGGTGAGGTAGTGAGGTAGTGAAGTGAAGAGGAGAGGGGAGGGAGGAGAGATGGTAGGATACGACAGGTAGATGACTTCTGTCACAATAGATATAACGAGTGATATAATGAATGAGTGATGACAGAAGGAAGATGAGAGATGACAGAAGGAAGATGAGAGGAAAGACCTAGAGAGGATGTACGAGTAGGTAGGTACATATATATGGCAACAAAAATGAATAGATGAACCAACCGTCGTATCCCATATCAAACCTGGATCAATGAGCCAATATATGGTAAAGAAACAAAAAGCAATCACGGGGAAAGTGGTCTGCGAGTGCAATGTAATGGACGTCATGATGTTCATTCAAATATTCTTAAATTCATCGCTATGCTGTAATGCTATCCTACTGTATGCAATGCAATACAATGCTGTATACATATCTCTCTACGAGACAGCGCAACATATATATGGGTATCTTACGCCAAAAATGCATCCATCCATTTAATGATTCCCCCAAGCAAAAAGAACGAAAGCATTCCTCAATCCTCAATGTCCTATCCAATCATACACTCACTGATTCATCTCATCACATACGCTCTTCTTGAACAAATCCTATCTTCGCAATATTAGCATTTCTTCTTCCAAACTTAGATAGTAACAGTAAACACTGCTCATATCAACAGAGGGAAAAGAAAAATGTAAAAAGGAATTAAAATCAGAGATGCACAAAGTGCTCGGTTGTATCGCCATAACGAGGTTCTTGAGGCCTCTCAGTAACACGGACCAATTTTGCTCATCATATTGTATGTTGTAGGGGGTGAGATGTGAATTTGGGTTGAGTGCGGTACTTACATTTGATGAATAATGGGTATACGCTGGATGGTATGGCAAAGGTCGATGATTATCTATACATCAATCAAGTTGAAGTACCTAGGTAGGCAACAACATTATGTCTTCAAATGAGCTACAGAAGTAGCATGAAGACATAACTTGAAGCAGTTGATGTGATGTTGTGAGAGTGCAAGTTGAAGAAATTATTTTCTTGAAGAGATTTTATGGTGCGGGTCGTACAATCTCGCTTCTCATTTGTCAGGGCAACGGCCGACCCACTTAAACTTTCAGACTCTACATCATACAAAGTAAACCAAAGTAAACCAACATGTTGATATTGAAAATGATTGATCAACATTGCCGTCGCCGTTGTACAGAGTGATATGCTTTCGACGATGGAAATTGTAGGCTTGAGGTGGATGAGAGTGCATTGGTATATTTTCGCATGAGCAAAGATTCAACCACTATCAATTTGTGTCAGTATTTTGAGCATGAGACGTGAAGACGATTAAAACTTACCCATAATTCTCCCTCATTCCTCAATCTCTCTGAGATATAACAAAATGCCCAAATCCTAATACAAACCAAACTCATTCAGAAGGAGGCTGTAAATTCTCCCATTGCGTCTTTTGATAAAAGTCCACAACATCCTCATCCATAGCGATTTGTTCCCGGGAGTAACCTGTAACCGTAAGACCCTCCAACGTCGTTGCCCGTGATAAAGCAACATATAATTGACCTGACTCAAAAATATCTTTCCTTGATACCTCAACACGTTCCATTGTCATACCTTGACTTTTATGAATCGACAAAGCCCAGGCTAAGATAAGTGGTATTTGAGTTCTGCAAGCAAGATATCTATCTTCTACCGTTCCCATTAAAGTCTCTGATGGTACCGGCGCAATTGCAGTTGTTTTACCGTCCGTAAACTTCACAACAGGTCTCCAAGGGTTCTTTTCAATAAAATGGTTCATTTGAACTTGTCGCCAATCTGCATGGTCACCCTGGATCACAGCTGCTGGCCATTTTTGTGCATTTACAAATCCGACTATTGTACCCTGAGAACCATTCACCAAGCCACCTTTTTGTTCTTGGTTGTGAAGTAAAACTACTTTCGCACCAACTTTCAACGTCAACTTTTTGGGAAAACGATGATATTCCGATATGGCGATTTTGTACTCTTCCCTCTTCCTGGTAATCTCGTGCTGACGCAGATAATCAAGCTCATTTCGATAGAGTTGACATGAATCATCAAGGGCTTCCCAGACCTTTGCTTCTGATTTTATCAAATCCAATTGAGAATCATTGAACCTGTCAACATCAAAACGCTTTGCCATGAGACGTATAGGAAAAGCATTGGGTGGAAGCACCTTTGGACGTATCAAATCATGCCATTCTGCATCACTCAAGTCAACACCATTGCGAACTTTATTTAAGAGGTCTTTGAACTTCTCGTCCTTCTGTCGATGAATTTGCTCCAACTTGACATGTCTAAACTTAAGCTGTTTCCACACGGGAGCATTAAATGCCCATTTATCACCCGGCTTGAAAGGGATATTGTCTGAACGATCTTTGCATAGATCACTCTTACAAACACGGTCAAATGCCCCAGCCATTTCAACTCCACATATCATGCAATGCTCGAATGGTTTCACAGGGGGAAGTTGATAAAAGTCACCCAGAAATATCACTTGAATACCCCCGAAAGGTTTCTTGGTTTGCTTTACCGTCTGGAGAAGTAGATTGAAACGCTCAAGGAATTGGCTCTCAACCATTGAAATTTCTTCCAATATGAGAACTTCTAACTTTCGAAGAGCTTTAATTGTCCTTTTCTTTATGTTATCATCACCAAGAAGCTGATAAAGGGGCATTTTGAATGAATCGGGTTTCCATCCAGCAACTGAATATGTTGTTCTTCCATTCAAGGGCAGTGCCGCCAATCCAGTAGGAGCAGCAACCTGAACTTTCGGCATATTTGAATTGTTGTCCTGTAGCGTTTTCTTTAGCTTTTCTATGATTTGCAGTAGGGTAACCGTTTTTCCAGATCCAGCGGCACCGGTAAGAAAAATGTTATCTCTACCCATTGCCATCTTGACCACTGATTTCTGCTCGGTTGTAAGTTCAACGGGCTTAGGAACATCTTCACACGTTGGAGTGATGTTATTGAAAATTTCTTCATCAGATAACTCAAATTCTGAGTCTGGAATTTCAACATCAGGGTTTAGTGTAGGTGTGTTGTCGCCAGATTTTGCTTTTTTGAACGATGGTGTTTTTCCTCCTTCGGAATCGAAAAGTCTGTCAAGTGACATTGTACGCTCTGGACTTTCTGTAAGGTCAATAAACTTTTTTTCGGTTGATATAGCACTGGCTTCTGCTTCAATCGGCCGAGCAGAGGTTATTACGACACCATCATTGATGTTCATGGAAGCATCTTCATCTTCGTACTTCCTTTTCAATCCTACCCGTGCTTTTAAATGATTATCAATCGCGGATCGATTCACGACTCTAGAGATATCTGTAAGGTTATTCTCTAACGTATCATGTGGTGCACCTTCAGTAGGCGCAAAGCCTTGAGACTGTAACCACTCATTCCATGCTTTTTGAGCTTCACCATGTGTCTCATAACCTTTGAATTTGGCACCAGAGAAACCTGATGTAGATGCCTCACATTGAGCCCACCCATCGAGAATTCCAGTAGTTCTACCTCGACATACTACAAAGTAGTTCTTTTTAGGTCCCCTTTTACCCATAACGAGCGCTCTGGTTTGGCAAACATCCGTTTAATTTGGTCGTGAGTGTTTGGTACACAACCTGTTGGCAAAAAGAGATAAGAAGACTGGCAATCTAATCTTTGGTGCGCGGTAGACAATCTAGAGCGTAGGATACCTAGTAGGTAAAGAAGACCAATGCAGTTATAGAACCACCTGAATTACAAAATCTCTGGATTCGATGGTGTCATAGTAGAGATGACGCGCTCAAGGGAACACGATGATTGTTGAGACAATCTTTTCTAGATTCATGCGTAGGGTAGAAGTCGTAATGGGAGGCTGGTGTCGTGCTGCAAAGTTGGAATAGATATTGGATGGATAATCGCATCGAGCAGCCGGTATCAAGAGAAGGTCTAGATTATCCCAAATCAGATCATTAATTGTCAGCAGCATATGATAAGGATGATGACATACCACGTATGAAGGGGGTGAATTGATAATCCGGTAGTCCTGATATGGTTCTCGACCTTCAATATCCAATAATGCTGGCTGGTGGTATGGGTGTAGATAAAATTGGTGGTTATCAAATTGACATGAATTCCAAATTCTTTCTACGATAAACTGGAAGAGACGTGGGTAGCCTTGTACAAAGCCTCGTGCATAGCCTTGTTCCACCAATGTAAGCCCGCCAGCCTCGTCCTGAAAGACTCCGGAAAGTCCGTGCTCCGAGAATACCCTGAAAATAGATTAATTTACCCCTCCAGGCTCCCTGCCGTTCCCTCCAGAGTAGTATCTAGGTACCCGAGTAGAACTGCACTGCTACCTTGGTCCCATTTAACGCCATATTTCCAATCCTTTGACATTCCCTCGACCTCCCTCGACCATTCCAACATGCACGAAATATTAATCTCACACATTCCATATCCAAAGGAGAAAGTCGATTGTCTATCTTGGAACTCCGGTACTCAAAAGACCTTATCAAGTGTATCCAAGTACCACGGATGATGAAAAAGCGGGTTCTCGGATCGTCCCTTTTATCTTAGACCTTCCTAGAGTTTCTTAGAGGTTCTTAGTATTCCAAATACTCGCAACTTATGGGGTTACATTCCGAATTATTGTGGCTAATGAACACCAATGACACCAATGACAGCAATAACACCAGCAACACCAATAACACCATCGCACAAGGTCGCTCGCTCTCGTGCATATACGCTTAAGTGACGTTATGGCGGGGTGATTGAGTGAATAGTTAAGTATGGGACTTCACCCCTCTTCTCATTCTTCTGATTTCATTATTCTACATCCACTCAACACATTCCCCCTACAACTTCATACTATCTTCAAAACAATCAACCTTTCAATACCAAGTACATAAATCGCAATCATGGTCAAGGTCGGAGATTCTATCCCAACTGTCGAGCTCGCAGAGGGCAACCCAGGCCAAAAGGTCAACATTGCTGCCGAGATTGGTGAAGGTTCTGGTATCATCATCGGTGTTCCAGCAGCTTTCAGTCCAACATGCTCTGATTCTCACGTTCCTGGTTACATCCTCCACCCAAAGCTTGAGTCCGCAGGAAAGGTCTTTGTTGTGTCGGTCAACGATGCTTTCGTGTAAGAACACCTCAACTCCGCAACTCCGACCCCACATCCTTGAGGCTGAACTTGGCTAACTTTCTTATGAACAGTATGAACGCATGGGGCAAATCTCTTGATGCAGACAAGAAGAGTGGTATCCGTTTCCTCGGTGACCAAGATGGAAGCTTCACTCGTGCTTGGGATCTTGAATTCCCAGCTGCTCCATTATTGGGCACAAACCGAAGCAAGAGATACGCAATTGTCATTGAGGGTGGTAAAGTCAAGAGTGTCAACATTGAGCCAGATAACATTGGACACACTGGTATGTTTAAAAGCTGTTCATACTTGAACAAATATGCTAACAGCTATCCTCTAGTCTCCGGCGCTGATAAGATTCTTGGAGAGTAAGGAAAGGATTAATGAATGGATTGGTTTGAATAACAGCTTATATGTCATATAGACACACGGTCAAACATCGTGAGGGGAAACTTTGAGATTTGGGTTATGATAGTTACAATTGAAGAATTTTTTGAAAACATATGGGATCATTTGTTCATGTCAAATGTTGATGTCTTGAATGGGGCTGAGGAGTAGGATGCAACTACACGTCTGCCAACACAGCCCTCGACTTCTACATTTCTCTGTCTCAACATCAACTTATGCTAGATAGCATCACCACATCGCAGTATCAACCCATCGACATGAATTACCTACAGCTGGTCCTTGACAACTCTTCCCTTGTTGGTGTCAGCCTCCAGTAGAAACCACAACAAGTTACACTATTCCACACCGGCAGTGACTGCAATCGCCATGTAGTCCACATTGGTGATATGAGGTTATACAATCACTAAACTCTAGCCTCAAGCTTTTGAGTACTCGATTATTCTTCATACATGAGACATGGCCAGATTAATGGCTTTTCAAGCTAACCATCTCTATATCTTGAAGGCTTTGACTATTCGGAGGAAACCATAATGAAGAGAAGTCTTTCATTTAATTTCATAGATTCAATTCCTTATTGAGGTTTAGCTTTCTCACGGCCGGAATAATTTTCATGATGGATTCTGGAAGGAGAGAGTTGCTATAGGGAACTAGGGAGTTTGAAAGCTAGATAAGGCTTAGTTATATCGAATTGTTGTGGAAGTCCACATCGCCTTTAATCTATGCTGCATTGCTGCCACTTCCAGATGAACTCTTTGGTGAATAAGGTTATTCTATACGCACAGCTATAGATATCACACATTCAATGTTCTCTCGCGTTCTAGATTTGATTGTGGAATGCTCCTCGATCGGTGTGTATGCAATTAAATCTATACATCCTTATCCTAGCAAGGTTTATGGATGTCACCGAATCAGCTCGGTGTAGGGATTTATATATGTATATTATAGGGAAAATATGGAATCTTCTCTCAAGGTGACATTCTGCTTTCAAGTGTCTCCCCATGAGCGAATTGAGGCTGTGCCAAGACATCCAGGAGTTTTGTTAGGGCGAAGACACTTATATCAATATGAAATCGGAATATTACACGGTAACGACGCAGTGCCACTTTTTGAAGCAAATGAACAATCGAGCTGACGAATTGATGCATGTTATTTAAATTACAAACATCAACTCCAAATGAACTCGATGTTTGCATCGTCCCATAATCCCTTCCCCTGAATCAATCTCCAAAACATCGGATGGATCCACCCACGTGTTTCATCGGCCCGTCGCCGCTACACCCCCCTACCGGCAATTCGACAAACCCCGGATCGCTGAACTGCTCTCCTAGGTTCTCGCATTATTTCCCCGATGCATGTGGATTCGAGATGGAGACTTTGTTTATTTCATGTTGATTTCACTCTATTCCAGATTGCTTCTTGCGTTGTTCTGGACCTTTAATCTATTTCAAAAGATACAAATATGTCTCGATTTCTCGTTTCTGTATCATCTTTCTTCATCTCAACTCACCTGTCTCTTTACCTTTCGGATATAAAATAAATCTCAAAAGAAAATCATCATGCGTTTCTTCACTTCCATTCTCAGCATTGCTGCTTTCAGCACTCTCGCAACCGCAACCCTCGACCCCGCTACCTCAAACACAAAGGGCTACTACCCAAAATCCCCAGCTTGCTCAGGTAGATAACCTTCTTCCCTTCCAAATATCACATCACTAACCTCTCCCCTTAGCCACCAAAGTCTCCCTAGCCATCCAAGCCGCCGAATGCGCATACAACACCCGTGTCTCCGGCACCCAAACCTTCGCCGTCTTCGAACAAGATCATCAATATGATAGCGCCCACGGTGCTCCCTATGGAACCTGTTCCGCATACAAGTGTACTGCGCCTACCAAGTCGGAGTTGACGGCGGGCGCCGATTACTGGACCTTTTACTGGGGAAGTGAAGGAACCAGCAGTGGAGTGGGAACAACCTGTATCAAGAGTCCCGTGAATGGTACTTGTGGGTGTGAGAACTCGACTGGAAAGTTTGTTTATGGCGGAACGGACTGTGTGTAGAGGGATGTGTGGGACAAGGTGAAAGGGGAAGGAAAGGAGTGGAGAATTCGAAGGGGATGCGCTTGAGGGGATGTGGTTGAGGAGATGAGATGACCTGTTTAGCTTTGTATATATTTTATTCACGCCACAACAATGAAAATTTTCCATACTTACTCCATACCCGAATCTTTCTCATCGTCATCCATCTTCCTGATACCCATCATCTCACACTCTCCATCCCAATCCACATCCACATCACGCGTTTTCCAAACCCAAATGTCTCACTCCTCACCCTCTCATTCGATATCCATCCCGGCCCCACTTCCCACCACATCCACATCATCACCGCTAAAACGAAATCCTCCAACGCACACACAGCGTGCAACGCCAACATTGCGTTTGCTGCATATCTGCAGAATACCACCTTCTTGTTGCGGGTTTCTGGAATGGGTAGGGAGGCTGCTGATCTAGAGGGTTTTAGTCGCATTGGGGCGTTTGGGGCTAGGGGGATGGGATGGGATGGGATGGGATGGGATGGGATGGGATGAGGGGTTTGTTGCGTGTCTGATGGATGGTATGTTGAGAATTGGAGGGCTGGGATGGGAATGGGAATGGGAATGGTTGGATGGGTGGGTGGATGTTGAGCTGTATTTTATTTTTGGGAGAGGACAACGATTTTGTGGAGGTTGGAGATGTGGGTGGATGGGTGGGTGGATGGATGGGTATGTGTTGAATCGTGATTGCTAGGGAGAAATAGCTACTTTTGTTGCGTATCTGCAAATGCTACGTTCGTTTCTTGCTCCTCTGATTGGGAGGAGCGGTGGGTGGTGAGCTCAGATTGTCTTGGGGAGATCTATTTCTGGATAGGGATTTGCATGGAGATCCTTTGCTGTAGAGGTTGAGAAGAGCTTTTGTTGCATGTCTGGTGAATACTACCTTCTTCTATGAATTGGCCGGATTGGGTATGTAGAGTGGGGATTTTGGGGATCAAGAGGTGAGACATTTCTCGATGTGATGTAGATAGATCCTTCACCCCATTTTTTGGAGATGAGAAGCAAATGTTGCATATCTGATGAATGCTACCTTCTTCCATAACCTGTCCAGATTGGGTATTTAGAGCGGGGACTTCAGGTCCCAAGAGGTGAGACATTTCTCAGTTTGATATAGATGGATCCTTCACCCCATTTTTTGGGGACGAGAAGCAGTTGTTGTATATCTGTTGAATACTACCTCCTTCCATCCTCCACCTAAATCCAGAATACCAAGTAAAATTGCGCCAGCAGTAGTAGCGACAACTTCACGTCTTCCTCTCATGTTAAGATGATATAGCCATCTCGATACATTCTCCCTCATCCTCCTATTCTAACGACCAAAACATCTTGTCCACCTGACCAACACCACTTTCCCTCCCTTCTATATCGAAGATTCCAAGTGCCAATGTCAAGCACACGATATATTAGCATAATCCTACCCAAGCCTTTCCATCTCTCTGCATCCTTAAGACGCTTCCCATGACCGAGAAGGATTTGTTGCATATCTGATCAATGCTACCTTCTAGGTTTGTGTGAGCATTTTTGGTTAGGGTGAGCAATACTTTTTGGTGGAAGATCTGAGGATGGTCTGTGAGATGTCAATTGTGTGAGATGAGCATGGACCCGAGTCTGAAGGATTGTTGAAGAATGGGGGATCATGATGATGACGATGATGATGACAGCAAGAGTGAAAAGGTGGGGTGGATGGGCGCTTAAATTTTTACATTTGGAATTTTGCGAGGCTTTGGGAGTTTAGCCGTTGGTTATTATAATGGTTTGAGAATTTTGCGGTTGTCACTTCAGAACGATGGATGCTTGTGGTGGTAGTGTAGTTTTCTTCCGATATGATGATTTTTAGAGCAGAGTTTGTGTCACGGTTTTCTTCACCGCTAGTCTTGGTGTGGAGGTAAGTGAGTGGATTTGATAGCGAGGTAGACTATATCTCTCTATGACAATACCATCAGTATCTTTCTTATCGTCGTTCATGTTGTTTTGTTTTATTTATCAGTTTCACAATTGTGGTAAGGTGGTTCAAGGAGACTATAACTACCATGACATGGAAATGCTCCAAGAATACTGGCTTGACAACCCCGATATTCTCTTTCCAATTGCTACTCTTGGCAGAACGCACTTTGTCTATTTGAAAGTACGGTGCTCAACAAGTGTTGATTTATATAGGTAGTTCTGTGTGTGTATCCTGTGCTGGAAAGCCTAAAGGATGGTGGGCCTAGGAGGGGTAGGAAAGAAATGTGAATGCTATCCTATTACAGACTTCTCGAGTTAGTGACTCAGAGAAATTAATCATAGATTGAGCTAGAAGTCTTTCTACTATTTACGGCCTCTGATTCCTCTACCTATGATCCGCAACGATCCCAAGTCAGGTCTGTGCTATGAAAGGTGTTCGGTCTAGCAGTCAGTCCAAACTCATTTTTATGCCCGCCTTGTACTAATACCTGTGTCCTATATTTCGTTTAGGTTGATAATTCTTGGATAACTAGGCACAAGAGGCTTGGTTTGTTCTTATCCAGTAATGCAGTTTTGCTGTTGCCATGGAGTCTTGCTGTCACTATCATTTGAATATTGCTACAAACAAAGTTAGTCTGAGCATATCGCTGGGCTCAGATACAGGCATTATATCTCAAATCCCAGAGTTCATGTAACATGGTATCATGAAACTGTTCTACTGCGCCCATTAGATGCAATTTGATTGTTGTTTTCTCAAGCTGCAGTTTGAAAAGTCGCCTGAAGACAAGATATAAATAGGTAGCTGAGCGGTTTGGGGACACAATGTCGATTCCTCTTTGGGTAATACTCTATTAATGACTTTCTCATTGGCTCACCTGCTCTGATTAAGCTCAATTAGGGCAGGTTGACCTCGGATGTTTACACATTTACCGGTGGAGTCCTTGGTATGCATCTGGTGACTCTACATATCATGAAATTAGTGAATCGTATCTCCGCAGAAAGATTAAATGGCGGTGTTTAAATATTCAACATCAGATTGGATCCCCAATGGGGAAACACCTTCCACCATGAACATCTTGAATTTAGGATCATTTCTGATCTCTATTCTCCATGCTCTCACACCATTCATCTTTGTACAATGTTTGAACCATCTCACAATTCATTCATAACGTCTTCCTGCCAACTTTTACTGCTGTCAAAAATTAATCGCCTTCTACTTTTCTACCTTATCTCTCATGTAGATCGTCCCTTTTACATGATTAATAGATCAACATCTAGATTCCACTCACCATTCATATCCAGCATGTTATGTTTTCTCCATTCGTGTGTCTGACACATTTATCCTGCAAACTTCATCCAGTGACTCTTTCGTGTTCTCATCGGATGGCCTTTGGTCGTTGGGGACTTCGAGCTAGGTACCATACCATGAGCTTTAAATAAGCATAGATATGGTCGTTCAAAGGCCATAAACTTATGATTCACTCTTGGTCAGATAAAACGCATCTTGTTTGTTACGGTGAATGATCTCGATTGAGATCTTTCGGGCGCACTCAATAAATAGATGTGTGAGGGGAAGTCCAAGCCCTGAAACAGAGATCTCTCATCTCATTGCACAAGTGGACTGGTTTCTCCGAAGAGAATGCTGCAACGCTTTTGATACACCGAGGATCGAACCATCTTGTAGGTGCTGTCGTCTCACGGGGCTAGTGATGGCATATAAAGGTATTATCTACCCAATCGTCCTGTAGAGAATCATGGCCAAGTATAGATTTGACGGAAGTGATTGAGGGTATCGTTTACTGTCACGTTGTGAGGCAATGATTATCATCATAGTTAGCCTTATAATTGTAGTCATCTATCCATTGGGTGACTGCCACTCATCTCGTCTGTCATAAAATCTAGATTGCATCACAAACCTGCAAGGCCCAAACTCTCACACCCTAACGTATATATTAGACATCACAGTAAGATTATGGACGACAAATTCAAGCTATCATGACCTTTGTTAGTCTTCTCATCTGTTATCCCAAGAGTATGAAAATGAAGAGTCTTCACTTTGCCTCTCTTAAATAGATCTCAATGTATTAAGGCGGTAGTCTGAAGTGGATCTACAATTGTAAGTGATAGTATATGGGGCAGCAAATGGTCCATCATTCACGTGAATGTGATTTTCTATCACCTGTGTGACTAAAAGGCATGTGAAATCCGGAGAATGGTGAGCAAGATAGTGAATGGGCAAATAGCAGTCAGAGGTTAGGCTCTCCAAGAAGTCTGAACCTCACTGTTCAAGATAAATGAACCCGAATTCCGCCAGGATAGCCATCTTCATGATGACTATTGCTCAACACTTCGAAACAATCCATCGATGTCTGCGAGATATTTTGAAAAGTACTGCTCATTGAATCTGTCCGGCTGCATGCTGTACCAGCACAGGGCTTTTGTTAGAACTATTCAAATTGATAACTTGAGTTGAGATATTGATTTTGTTGTTGTTGAAAGCTTGATCATATTGTATATAGCTAGACTCGCGACGAGCAGTGTATTGAGTCCTAAATGCCGTTTCTAAACAAATGCTCGCGTAAGTATTTAAATACACTCCAGTGCGGATGTATGAAGTTGTTGAAAGAAGTAATTTTTGGTTGGAGAATGATTACTTCACAATGATACCGATGTATCTTCAATAACATGTCTACGGTTTGCAAATCATTCATCCAGGTTGATTATCGTCAAATGTGACAACAAATTTTGGCGTCATTCGGCTGCTCATTGTTTTTTTCATATCATCCCAATTCTTAAACTTGTAGTCTATTAGCAGCTTGAGTTATCGTATATTCATACTTATTTATTCGACATACATAAATGATATAATCTCTCTTCAATCAATTTTAGTCAAAAACTCAACTAATCTATGATAGCACAGGAGTTATGGATCTTGTCCACCTATCATGCTTGAAATTTGAGACTCAGCAGGGTATCGTTTACCTATCTTAAAGAATATGAATATATAGAACCCACGCGGTGGATTGAGTGAGTCTTATCTTTATGCATACCTGGTCAATTTTGAAATCTTATCTGATCCATCCGATGTACTGGAGTTGCATGATGTTGACTTGAAGAGTGGATCTGTGGGAAAGAGGGGGAAAGATAGGGGGGCTGCTAGGGCTATCGCGCCAGTATCTTTTCTGGTTCGCTATAAAGAGAGCCCCATCGCCCACGATATTCTCTGTATAATGGGAGTTCAAGATGGAACGAAGTGTTTTATAGGATGGAAGTCAAATCGAACATGCAATACGTATTTGTTGCTGACAACTTATGCAAAGCCTTTCTTCTGTAAGAAATTATCTTAGAATAAATGAGATATTCAATCTACCATTTGAACTTTCGTTGTCGGAGATAATCTAATCATTGCCATTCGCATTAAGCGGGATATTTGAGTGACAGCAATCTGCTTCTGAGAAGAAATAGATATCAAGGAGGGTTGAGAAGTTTCAGTTTATCGTTTCTGGTATTACCAGAAGCGACCTTGTGATGTGCGAATGATTCAAAGCCATTTCAGAAGATAAGCCGACATATAGTTACGGGTTATGGATCGCAAGTACAAGAATATGCCTTGAGATATGACCTAAATAGTGTTGCAAATAAGCGATATCAAGATTGGGGATGAAAGATGAGGCACCGAATCATTCCGTGTATGTGAATAACTGCTTCAATTACCTACCTAGTTGTGGGCAACTTTTAGAGCAGTGAATCCCCCATGAGCGCCTCGAGGTTAAGTCTTGGAGGTTGTTGCATTGATAGGGTCTTATAAAGATAGTTCATCTCATCGAGATTTCCTTCACTATAAACAATCAACCAAACAACACTCACGATTGTGAGACTTACAATGTCCATCAACCTATTCTGAAGCATCAAAAGATCTTTCTCCGAGGCGGGCAACATTACGCATTATACTGATATTGAAGGGGTCTCGCAATATTCCATACTCTCATACTCTCATCCGGCTTTCTTTATGGCATTTATCATTGAAATACCCGCATTGTTGTTAATGTATTTCGAATATGTGATGATACTCCAAATCACTCAAGTAACAGAAGTATCTCGTCGGCCCAGATGCCATGGTGCATCCAGATACATTCAAGACTTTAGATTCACTGTTGACTTGACGCTGCTTGAAGTCACTAGCCCCTGAAAATCCACTCTCGTTTGTAAAGTTGTCAGTACCTCAATATACATATTCTCTGAGTTCTCAATCAAGTAAGACAAATATGTAAACAAATTGAATGAAACATCTCAAGATATCCGTCTGCGACGATGGAGTCTTAGTGCAGCTACATAAGTATTGTAGAGCAATGCATACACAAGTCTCAAGGTCAGAGTCTAAAGGTCAGAGTCTGCACCAGACGAATATCATATACTTTCGTGCATGCTCTCTCACCGTTATTCCTTTCTCAAGCAATAGTTATTGTCAAAGCTAGAACGAGAATACTATCGAAGCTTTCGCTGTCACTGAGTGATATACATCAACCCCATGTTTCCTGACGTTCTTACTTCGCATCATCCAAATTAGTATGCCTTCATCATCATGAAAAATAAAACGTAAGAGCAGCTTGATTCAACCTCAACAGCAAAACTGGAGTGTGGACGCATACATAAGATACAGTAAAACGAGGGAATCTCGCACCAGCGGTTGAGCTCAGCTGCAAGATTTGTCCATCTATGTTTGTAGTATTTATCAGTAGTGTTGATCTTCTTGTTCACATTCAAATTTTAGAGAGGTGAAGAAGGTCATTGGGGAAACTTAGGACTCTGATGGAAATCGAAAGATGATAAAATCTCATATAAAATAAAGTGTTGAGAGTCTATGATAGAAGAAAGCGGGAAAATAATGGTGATGTTGATTAAGCAGTGGAAAATGATTCTCTCATCTCTTTTTCATCACACTGTCGTCCCTTTCCTAAAATCGCTGTTGAGAGAGACATTGAAAGCCGTCGTTACAACCTAGTCCAATCCATCTCATCACTTGCTCATTCACTTTTCTCGTCTCTCGGCCGAGTTCCATATTTCTTCAAGATCTGTTCAGCAGCTCGACAGCTAATTGCTTAAATCCAATCGACCCGTATGATCAACCATCATCTATCTCTCAGAGTGAGAGCTACCGGTATCCATAAGATAGATGGCTTCGATACATGTGTGAACTTGAGAAACAACGATTTAAAAACTCTTAATTCACAATAGAGTCTTTTAAATTAATCGGGAGGCTCTAGTGGGCAAGTGAGTGATCTACACTAACACGATCAAGAACAGCCACGTCACTCCTTGTCTATCTGTATTCACGGCAGGCTCAACTTCTCAAAGTTTCAAGGTGAGTATAAAGGTACTTTCGTAGAACCGTAAGCGCAAAGCAAAGAGAACTTGAGAGGCACACTAGAGCCAGGTGGAGGTAAGAAGTCATCTAGCAGCAATCAGATTTGTACAAAATTAATACCATAGCATCTTGATAACGGCCTCTGCATCTCATGTGAATGAATGACTTACGCATAGGATTTTCATTTATCATCCATCCAATCTCATAAAACTTCAATTGTCAACTTCAGTTGTTTGTTACTATTGTCAATTGCGGTGGAACTTATTGTCATTCTCACTTACTGCCATATCCCAATCCATATTCCTCCTCCCCTTTATCCCCTTTCTCCTTCCATTTCATCATACTCTTTCCTAGTACAAGAAAATTTGACATAATACGAAGAAAGAAATTTCTCTCCGAAAGGCGCACATTACAGGTCTCCATATACTATGTGTTCCCATAATGAAGAGCATGCAAGTGATATTCCAGTGTTTATATCTCCACAACTAGGGGACAAAACACTCTCGACTACTGAAGTACAAGAGGGGTAGAGGTCACGAGAGACAGTGAATTGTTTAAATGGAGTAGATGTGCAACAGCTATATAGGGATATGGACATGATACTCCTCGAGACCTAATAAATGACTCATTCCCATGATTGCAAGTACCTAGGTAGGTATCTGATGGATTCACCCACCCAACCTATTCATCCCTTTGAATTTCTCAGCAAACTTCTTAATACCTGGCTATAAAAGAAAGCCTCGTATCAAAAAATATTCAGTAAGTCCACAGACTAATAGGTATTAAACCAATCAAGGAAAAGTGACTGCATCATTGAGATATCTTGTAGACTCTATATCTGCTTGGGAGCAACGTGAGAAGCAGACCTCTTGATGCCTTAATTGGAAGACCATCTGTTTGGTTTAGCATATTTGTTGCCAATTTCTCTTTTACTATCGTCTATCCTTTCCGATAAAGTATACTTTCATTGTCATATAACACTTGTTCTTCTCACATCACAACCAAACCACAAAAAAGAAACCCCCATATTCCTCTGTTGATTCGGGTACCGTATCTCTCAGCCTAATACGAATCCAGCACACCATAAAAGGAGTTCTGGATATCCTCGGTTACTGGTAGCAACTCGTGTTGATATTGAAGCTGTCCTTGGATTCACCGATCTACTTAAGATACTCGGAAGACTGTATAGGCCCCTACTACTCTGAGACTCAGCAGGTATGCGGAAACAGTAATCTCAAGATATTCACCATGACTATCTAAGAATTGACGATAATCAAGCCCCAGCCCAAATGAGAGAGTAACTGTTATGTCCACCTAGAAAGGTGCACATCACTCTTATCCTCCTCCGCTCCACTCCGCTCTCCACACCCACTCCACATTCCGCGCACCAAACGACGGCTACATAAGCATTTCTCAACGAAGAGTAAATTCTCCAGAATCACTCACACTAAACGAAGTGAAGACTTTCCAAGTGAACCATTGTTGCTCTCTAGAGCGCTGAAAGCAAAATACGTTGCGCACTATACTCCCCTCCAACTCGCGACCCCAAGCCAGCCCTAGAAACCCCAATTCTCAACTCATGAATAAACTCAACTCTAAGCGACGACGCAAGAACACTCTATGACAATGACGAATTATCAACACTTACCGAATCTCAATATATACCATCGTCAAGCTCCCTGGCTACTGTGGATCCTTGTGCTTACTAGCACTTGCTAGAGTTTCCCGTTAAGCTATATTTTCTGAAATCTTCTCTGATAACCAATCTCCCCCTTCCACCATCCCAAACTGTCTCTTCGCAAGTCTATGTTTTGCTGTAACGAACCCAGATCTCAGAATCGAAGCCATCTGTATCCACCTACCTCAAACTCTCTGCCCGATTTCGGGGATGCTAGATCCGTTCGTTAACGCTATTTCCCCCCTTTACACATTTCATCCGTACTTCAATAAAAGTACCTAGGTATCTACCTCTTACCCTTCCTCAATCCATATGTATACAAAAGAGTCATAAGTTTAATTTGTATTTATATTTTTATTTGACGAGAAGAAAGGCTCATCTGTCTATTTATCTTCACGCCTTCTATATTATCCATCCATGAATCCGTCCATCCAAGTGGTGAGCCAGCCAGCCAAATAACCAGTCAACCAACTATCTATCCGGATATCCATCCAAGCGCCCGACCCGAACCCGTTCCCCAATTCGGTCTGGTGTCTAGAATAACTTCTCGTCTTTCTATGCTTATCCACATCTAGCACTTTGTATGCTCTTGCCTTGATACTTGTATCTATTCGGCGCGGGTGTATTTCTCCTCAACATCTGTATGCAATTCCATATCATGTCGTCTCCCAAACTACCATATCAAGCACCCACCTCACCACCAGCACTCTCTACTAATCTCCTTCTCCAGTCTTCACAAACCTGTTCAAAACCCCCGACTACCCCTCTACAAACCCCAGCGCATTATCTTTCCCCCAACCTCCTCTCCCAATCTCCTTGTTCTACCCATTTTTCTCCCTCTTCTCTGAGCTCCTCTTCCCTTCTCATTTCGCCGACCAATTCCTTTGCTGATTTTAATTTCCTCGATGCTTGTACTGTAGTTTGTCTAGACATATGTAATGTATCCGACAAGTATGTAATCGTTTGAATTAAATCGGTGGTCAGAGAATGTAAGGAGGTAATCGATGAAAGGGATTGTGTTGAAGGGCGAGGGATCGAATCGCTGAGGGTGTCGAGAAGAGGGAGGAGTGTATCTATAAATTCCGGAGTAGGCGGCGCAGACAGAGGAGAGAAGAGGGGGTGTGAAAGGTTCTGGATGAGTCGGGTTTGATGGAGGAGGTGCGTAGAAAGGGCTGTATGAGTTGTTACTAGTCTTTTATTCGGGTTAGTATTTCTATAGAAGCAGCATGAAGTATTTCTCTCAATGAAAGGAGGAAATGAAAGATATAGAACTTCCAGAAAGAGTGACAAACCTAGTAGTATTTCCCTCCACCCCAGATTGACCTCCTAAATCTTTCAAACTTTCAATAACCCTCTTAACAACTCCATCAGCTTGACTCCCATTATTTTCCGTACCCCTCCTTGCCAACCCCTCCACCATATCCATTCTCGCCAATAAAGCCGGTCCAAAGGCCGGACTCTCCAAATCCGAATCTCCCCCATAATCACTCCCATCATACTCAGAAGGCGACCTCGCATGGCCTAACGCATGAACTCTTCCATGTCCGGCTGCCGGCGGTGTTAGGGTCGAATTTGAATTCGTGACTGCATGTTGCTTTTTCGGACTTGTGACATCTACACCACTATCTCTCACTGCATTCTTGTCTTCTTCCGCATCCTCATTATCTGATTCCGCTGGCGCAGTGTTTTGAAAATTAAGATCTGCTTCGTCCATTTCTCCTTCGTCTTCACTCCATGCATCTGCTAATTCGTCTGCTAGATTTCCAAGTCCATTTCCTCCGTTTTGCGCTGATCCCAGTACATCCATACCAACTCCATCAACACTACTACTAAAGTCTCGACTCATATGATTTGGTGTCGTCGGTGTATGTATGGAAGATTTGGAAAGTCTGCGTGAAAGGCTCATTGTCGAGGGAGAGAAATCCAGTGCGGAAGGGTGCCGACTATGCCTAGGAGTTTGTGGTGAAGGAGGCATTTTGACAGGTATCGAACTTTAATCTCTCGGTCTTTCTATCGTCTTTAGGGAATTTTGTGATTCAAAATCGTATGCCGTGTTCTTTTATGTTTTCCTTCGGTTTGATGTGGTATGATTTCCTACAGCCGTATGTAATATATTCTCTCCTATTCGATTTCCTAAAACGAATTTATTTCGATCTGCAATATGAACCAATATTCGTATTCCTAAAAAGCCGTAGCAAAGTTGTAGGAGCCGTAGTATAATGGTATGAGTGAGTGAATATGACTCCGCGCACAAATATAAATGGTTAGTAAAACAACAATGTTTCTTTTCCTTCTTCGCTGTGTTGTCGACGTGGAAACCCAAAGACACTTGAACCTTGTTATAGCACCAAACAACAGCTAAGGTCAACAGGGTAGTCCTCAAAGGCGATATCAAATCTCGCTTTTATTATTATTGTGAACCAGCGCAGAGTAAAACACCGTGCAAGATGGTTTGGCGAGGAGGATTGATGGGTCCCTGGAAGTCTAATCCTTATCTGAGATGATATGATACTTGGCGATGAGGTAGGTTGAAGGAGGTATCTATCTGTGCGGTTGACAGGCAGGAATTCGTACCTACTATTCCATTTTGGTTTTCTCTCAGTTGAACGTATTAGTTTGGTGTTTTGGAAGTATAAAAGAATGAGTTCCTTGCAACGGTTGATTCTTGATGTGCCGCATTATCATCGGCGTTCGGTACTCGATGATGGCGGTGATAAATGGCAATATAATATATTTTTGGTTATAGTTTATAGTTTTGAATTATGTTGTAGCTACAAACTACCTTTCATGACACACGAATCTTCCCACAGCTCACCATACTGTCCAATTTCCTCAAAAAATCATACCAGAAAGTTTCAAATCGTACACTCAACAATACAACAGACTTTTGAGTACAATATCTTCGATCAGAGCTCCAAGCAGCTTAAAAATCACCGTCCCAACATCAGTTCAAGAACCACCATCCATCCCACTACCCCTCATCAAAATGACAACCCTTCGCCCCTTTTCCGCTCTTGACGTTTTGAAATTTAATCCTACAAACCTCGACCCCTTAACTGAAACCTACGATCTCAGTTTCTACTTCTCCTATCTAGCACGATGGCCACATCTCTTTACCGTCGCTCTATCCCCTTCTTCTGCCATCACCGGTTACATAATGGGCAAAACAGAATCCTCTCCACAATCCATGCTTCTCTCACAATCTCCGCATTACCTACCATGGCACGCGCATATCACTGCTCTCACCGTTTCTCCCTCTGCACGTCGACTAGGTCTTGCGAGGACTTTGTCTCAAGTTTTAGAGAAAGGAGGAGAAGAATACGATGCTTGGTTTGTGGATTTGTTTGTGAGGAAAAGTAATATGATTGCTCAAGAACTCTATAAAGGACTGGGATATAGTGTCTTTAGGACGGTCAAAGGATATTATAATGAGTTTGTGGGGGGAGAAGAGGTGGATGAGGGAGAGGGGGAAGATGCGTATGATATGCGGAAACCGTTGAGGAGGGATAAGAATTTAAAACATGTTAGAGAGAATGGGGAGAGTTTTGAGGTCATGCCGGAGGATGTTTGGTAAAGAGATAGGATTAGGGATTGGGCCGAAGATTCGATATGGGATGATATGGGAGGAGTCTGAAGAAGGCGGTTGAGACTAATTTCTCCCGCCAAGCATTTTGCCGTGTCGCTGACTGAGGAAGATTAAATTTTGAAATTTGAGGGTTCAAGGCATATGAGAGACATGATAATTAACATCATAGTGTATGGACGATATGCGTCTGTACAGGGGACAGAGCTCATCTAAAATAAAAGACGCCCTCTCCTAGCACATCTATCTTTCGTCCGTCCACCATTTCGCACCGTGTTCAAAACCTTTATGAAGATGGATCGGGCTCATTTTCACATTTTCGAGCTTGAAGTCAAGCTTGAGTTTCTGCCCGGAGAAACACTTGGATCACTGATAGATTTTGCATATCTCGGAATGACAGATGATTTTAAAACCAAAATCTAATGACAAGATGAAGGTATAAATGATCAACGCAAATTGGTTACTTGTTTTCCCTAAAGATATACGGGGTATGATACAAAGTTTCGTACAAGATTTGTTATTCCGCCTGTTATGTATAAACTAGCCCATCCAATGCACATGTCTTCTATGCATGTTTCTCTTACATACTCTCACACCCTGCCATCTGCCACTTCTATTCTTCCCTGCCGTTCCCATTACCCTACCTCATCCCACCTATTTTCCGCCCGCAGTACCCCCACCATCCAACTCCGGTACTCTACTCCCTACACTCTCCCCCGGCAAACTAACCTGTTCCTCAAACGCCCCTCCCAACTTCGCAAAATTATACAATCCATGCACAATCGCCTCTTCATGCTCAACTTTCCCCATACTATCGAGCGTTCCCTCTGTGGGAAATTTCTGGCCTACTTCACCAAGGACTCTTGTGGTTTCGGTATGTGCTGCGCTGTTGTGGATAGAACTGCCTGTGCGGGAGAGTGTAGGAAGGGAGGAGGAGAGAGAGGGGAGGGCGAGGGTGTTCGATACTGTGTGTTTGTGTTAGGAAGGTTGGGATAGGAGAATAAGGGAGAGGGGAAGTAGGAGGAAAAACAAACTTTTAGGTTCAATTCCAATTTCAAATTCTACTTCCCCAAATATCTTCTCGAAATTCCCATCTAATCTCTCAACCTCTAATCTCGGTGTTTCTTTCTCTCCAGCTAAATCTTCGTATTTGTAATCCATACAATTTTCCTCCTCATCCTCATCTTTCTTTCCTCTCCCACTCATACTCCTCAGTTTCTCAGAAATGCGATGCTCAAGTGTTTGAAGTCTAGAAGAATGAAACGTATGAACAGGCGGATATTGTTTCTCGCTCGGTCTCTCGAGCAAAAACACAAACGTAAATTCACGCGGAAGCCCCGATTCCTGTTGTGCATTTTCCTCAAGCGAAAAATGAAGGAGTGTATCCGGATACCGAGTCGAATGCTCGAAAGTGCTGCGTGTGGAACCTTGTCTTCATTCATACGTCGACATAATCAATGATCCAAATACACAAAAGAAAATCCAGCAGAAGCGTAAAGGAAGGGAAACATACATCTTCATCATCGTCCCTACAACTTTACTTTTCTCCTGCCCAATACTCGGCTTCACACATACATTTGCCGGTCCCTGAGTTACTCCTAGCGAAGCTCCTAATTGAAAATTCCACTTCAGACTCTCTGTGCTTATTTTCCCATATGCTTGATGCGGCGCATATTTGAGGAATCTTAAATTCCCTTTCTGATCACGGACTTTGATATTGATTACTGCGCTCTCGAAACGGTGCGCAGGGCTAGAGGGATGGAATATAAAACTGAGAGCGATGAATGTTACGTGCAAGGTATGTTTGGTGTGTAGATTGGCATCGGAATAGATACCGTGTTGGAGGCGTTGGAGATGTACGGATATATATGTGTGGCCGGGGAAAGAGGATTCGAAAAGGAGGTGAGAGTTGATTTGAAATTTTTCGTCGGGCCCGTTTTTGTTGGATTTGGTGGGATTGGAAGGGATATTGAATGAGAGGGTTGTGGAAGGAATGGGTGAGATGGTTGTGTTGATAATGGTGGATTCGGAAGAGGTTGAGCTTGGTTCTTTGGATTTTTGGAGTGAAGGGGATATTGTGTCAGTATTCTTGTTCTTCGAAGTTATTGCATTCTTGAATTTCTTTTGAATTTTCTCAGGAGTCGCATTTTGAGAAAGCTGCAAGTCTTGGGGCGTCTGATCTTCTGGGGTTGTTCTGTCTAGGTTTGGCTTTTTAAGAGGGAGTGGTTTCAAGGGCGACTTCTTTTCTGCGAGTGTCTTCAAATTTGGCACTTCAGAGATGCGGCGACTAACCGATCTGCAGTGCTTTTTCATGTAGGAAGTCATTCTTGAGAATGGTTATTGAGTAAAAGTTGACTGTCAAGTTCACCAAGTTACGGAAGAAATACATTCGATGGAATCTGGAGCTGGCTAGGAAAGTGCGTTGTGACTCTCACCTATGTAGTGAGAGTTTCAACTGCCTAAAACATAAAAAGCTGTCGGTCGTACTCTGAATGGAGGCAACACAAGAGCTTGTGTGACGGAATTCTCAAGGTATAAATTGCAGCTAGAGTCTAAAGCTGGCGCATTCGGACCTTCCATCCACGTAACTTCTATGAGAGTAAATTGAAAAAATAACGGTGATTAGATAGATCATATGATTCAATCAAGAAAGAAAGAAGCAAAAATTGATTGCTAGCCAGGAGGTCTCCAATGGCATCCATGAATACATACATTGTCACTAATAAAACATCTAAATCCATTTCAATCTCCCAACCAATGGATAATCAAACTTTTGGATCCAATTGCATAGCAACTACTATCACTTCTGGAAACATTTCAGTTCTTCCAGTTTCACTGAAACCATTCTTTGTATATAGCAGGGTTCCAGCACGAGAGGCTTCTAGTACAAGGGGAACTTGTTCTTTTTGAGCCAAATCAATTCCATATTTGAGCATCATTCCACCAATACCACGACGATGAAATTTAGGATGTACTGCCAATGCAGCTAACTCCAAATACTCTGGAATCGAGCCGAAATGATCAATCGATAAGTTCCTCATGTAATGGATCTTATCCCAAGGCCGGTCGCGATCAAGGAAGTATTCAGAATACCACATTTCTGCTCCTATCAATGTTCTTTCCAATTCTGTTTTTATGATTAGTGCATTCGTGAGAGTATAGGTATGGAAGATCATACTCGAAAATAAAGTATCAGTTTGCCACTTCTTCGCTGCTTCGCTCTTTCCCACTCTTGTCCAGAAAGCGTATCCAAGCAACTCAGATTCTCCAGACCAAAATTCATCATCCTCATCGCTCATCGAGACATAGCAATGTGTGCCGGCTTCAACAAGACGTTTTCTTATGCGTAAATTGATACTTCGACGCAGTGAGCCATTTGCAACAGCTTCGGGAGGAAAAAGTATGGTCTGTAAATCGTCATCACGGAATGCTTCAGTTCCGAGATCAGCCAGAGCGTGCAGATCATCTCTTTTCAATCGTCTGAGATGCATAATTCTTTAATGGGTGGAAACCTTTGCGCAACGACGGGATTTAGATCTTGAGAAGGAGTTTGGCAAGAGTGGTCAATACCACCATCTTGGTACTTATAGCAAGGCGGCAAACATGCCTGTCAGATCATTCGTTCTGTTATCTATTACCAATCTATTCAGGTAAACCGCTCTTATCAACAACTTATGAAAATCTCTGTCGGCCTGAACCAATTTTTGCATGTCTACCTAGGTAGTACCTAGTTGTTGCTGACTGCAGTGATGAAGCAGAAAGATGACACACGCCGAAGCACGCAAAGAGTGGGAGCATATCGCTGCTTTCTTTGGTTCTTACTCCGTGACTGTACATAAGCGAAGGTGAACTTTGAATAGTGAATCCAATTCAGTACAAATTGTTGTGTTAATCCTAGGTATCGATCAATACCAACTGTTGGATCGTATATGCCTACCATCTAATAAGACTGCGAGGATGTGAGGCTACAAGATTGTCTCGTCACCAACACATGATCTCTGCTTACAAATTATCCGAACTAGGGTAAATCATTCGGTTAATACATATTCCGATACCCGTTGCACAACTACACCATACTAAGTGTACCACTAGTCACAAACATCTCTTCCTCAATTCATTCAGTAATCTTCACTACACTGATAGTGAATTATTGATCAAGCCATGCCGACAGGTACTGCTCATTGCCAGCGCTTAGCTACCTAGGTACTTTGACTCTTTGGGCTTCTGGCTCCTAGTCTATCTCCTTGTTGGTCCCTGAACTCCCTGTCTTTCTGTGCTGCTAATGAGAACTTATCTAGAATCATCGCATTCGCCTTCAATATCAATCGAAGTAGATTCAAATCTTCCTTGTCCTCTTGATTTACACCAGAATTCTTCCGTAGTAATGTTGTGAAAAGCCGCTCGATGAAAGTGAACTCTTTGTCAGTAGACATTGGGAAACAAGCAATAAAAGATGTGAAATCAAGAATGAAAACATTGGAGAGCAGAACTTGTATGATTGTCAAAGAAAATCAAAAGTTTCAAGCAAGCTCATCAGCTCAGAGGCTTTGTTTGGTTTACTGTATCTATCTCCTCGCCCTTTTTTATCAACTTCTGTTTCCAAGAGCCCGCCCCTTGTCTGGCGGTTTCATTGATGTTAAACTGTTTTTTCCGCTTCGGAATCAGAAACAAAAAGTTGCATTGATTTCAGTTTTCTCTCAAAGATCATATGAGAAATCGACTTAGTAAAACTAGCAACATTACACGAACCTTTTGAAGTTTAGAAATGCTTGAAGCACAGCCGGAAAGATGCCGATTTTTTCTTTGTTTGAGATCCGTCCAGTTGCTTTCAAAATATCCATATTTGGGGAGGGATGTATTGAGGCAGGTTCATGAGGGAGAGTCTCTCTGTGGGAATGAGTACATGTGAGGCAATTGATTTGGAGTGATGGGGTTAATATGGATGTATGAATGATGTTGTTTCTAGGGCTTAAAGTGTCGAAAAGCCTTTTTGAAATGTCTACTTTCTTCTTTCCATTCTGCCCTTGTTCTTCATGATCCCTGTGGAGATACAATGCAATCCCAAAATGCAATCCAACAGATGACAGTATCATTTGCATTCTAGGCATCAGTTCCTTCTTTCTAAGAAGAAAGCTAAAAAGAAGAGATACCTATTATTCTTTCTTGTTTGTATCCAGACTGTAGATGGCGAAGTACCTATGTTTGTAGTTTGGATTGGCAAATGCAATAGCTCAAACTCCTTACAGGGAGGCACGAGTCTTTGTCTAAAAGAGGCTTCTGGTATCCTGCTTAATGCTCAATTCTCAATGATTCAATATGGATGTCAGCATATGACTTAATCTCATTCACCACAGTTCATACAACTGTCTTTTGACTAAATTTAACAAGCAACTTTGGCTAATGGCTCGAGCGCCTTTGAAATGACCATTTAAGAACTCTAGATCAATGCCAATACCTCGAACTTGAACCAAAAACAATATTACCATTAAGGTATACCATAACCATCACCGTCGCCACCATCATTAGCATACGACTGTCCCATCCTGAGGATAGACTTTCCATCTACCAATATTTGTTTCGTCTCCTGATCAAACGTTTACACCCGGAGAATGATTCGTCAAAACCTATTAATTTCGACGGTGTCGACCCGGAGATGTATTGTTACAGCCTCGAGATTACATCATGTCAAGTTTCACAACAATGCACCAGGTCAATTCAATCTGGAGCAGGTTCGTAACCCTATTTGTGTTTTCCATACATCTACAAATCTATACCATAAACATTACTTTTGTCTTTTGAAATCAACCTTGTTGTATGATAAAAAAAGAAATAGTGTACTGACAATGAATTCAACAGAATATCGCAACAAAGATACCCTATTCTCTGGTAGGAAGAGTTCCTCTTGCTCCCCAGAGTATGAAGCAGCTGGAGTCAGGCGACACTGCTTCGATGCAATCAAAAATCAAAGGAAATGTGAATTCCACAGCATTGGTCCTTCATAGAGACACGTTCACACGCGAGAGAATACTCACAAATGATCCTACTCGTCACGAAAGAACAAATCTCAAACTTCATGAGGTACTGGCCGATTTGAAGGAATTGAAACAATGGAAAGAGACCTCAACAGAAGAAGGCCGGAAGTCGGCAGCAAAAATTGAGATTATGGAAAGAGAGATTCAGAAACTGGAACAATTTAAAGAGACCTCAACAGAAGAAACCCAGGAATTGAAACAATGGAAAGGGGTCTCAATAGTAAAGACCCGGAAGCTGGAAAATGACAAAAAGCGAAGACATGCTGGAGAGGTGGTTAACATGAGAAATAATTTGGCTCGATTAGTCCTCTCTGCCAAGGAAAATAAACAACGCAAACACCAGGTACATGATCCAAAAGATATGAAGGATACTAAAGATGTCCGAAATTGGTTTGCACACGAAATTGATCTGGATACAACATTCGAACAAATGGCTCTCTACAATCAGTTTGATATATGCTCTATCACAGTCTTTGGGCAAACACAGAATAAAATCAAAGAATTGCTTACATGGGATAAGGATGGAGAATGTGAAGTTTACAACATCTTCAATGAGCACGGCGAAGCTTGGCACAATCAATTCGCCAATACCTGCATAGAGCCTTTCAATAAATGGTTGTCAGCAATATACGCACTCAAAGGAACCGAATCAGCCATGTTGGAGAACCCATTTTCTTATTTCGAAGCTCGCATTCAGAAACAAAAGGATGGGATCAAGGAAGCAATTAGAGAATGGAATGAAACCTTTATGACGGATAAATCGAAGAGAGGAGAGAGCACACGAACATGTCGAAAGCTAATTAAGAAGGACTACATCGACAGAGGATTGATGGACCAGATAAGAGCAGCTTTGTTACGTGGTGTGACTTTAGTTGAAGGAAGTGGCGAGAGTGAGAACATTGAGGAGAATAGAAAGAACGAGGAGATTAAGAACAATGAAGAGAGCAAGGAGAATTAGGAGGGCAGGAGTAAGAAGACTAAGAAAGAAGAGGGGTGACAGGCTTATGTAGGAGTATGGTTGGGTAAAGGGAGTTGCTTGCATTGGTTTACTGTAGGCCTGGGTAGGCAGGAAAGGAGGGAGGAGGAGAACCACGATGTAGTGGGATAAATCATGTTAGGGTTGGTTCTGTCATGGGAAGTCACCTCAAAATTAGATTTACGTTCACAGAAATCAGATCACATTTCACTCACCCTTTCTCCAACCCAATTTCAATCTCTGAAGCCTAAATCAGTATGTTTTCACAACTCATACCTCGAAAATGTGCAACAAGACACACAGGGAATAGTATCCACGTGATGTAAATTTATCTCTAATCAAACCACGTCAATCATTCTAATTTGATTGAATTGACCGGAAGAGTTCACGCATATATTCAGAAAAAGATACATCAAAGTCAATTGACAATTTCACAAATATCTTCTTTGTACAGTACTCACTAGGGTTGGACCACTGGTGGACTCTGATCGACTTTGGCACGTGTCGAACAATGCCCGTGCAACTTGCAAGTCCACAACTCCTCCACGATCTCAACCTGCGAAACGAAATATCATCTATGAGTGCTCAAAACGATCTTTCAATCTGAGGAGGCACTTCATCGTATCGTTGACCCGCTCACTCAATTCACACACACGAAAACTTCCAAAATTAAAGCTTGATCACGATCCAAACAACTTCAGCCCTTATTTTCGTGGACGTGTCATGGCGCACAAATAGATGCACGATACCCGCATAAGAATATTTACACTTGACGGCCCGATCCAATTTACGAGAGTTCTGAAGCGAATGAAGAATCTTGGGATACGAAGTTGATGTGATGATACTCCAGTAGTACTGTGGGTTTACACAGCAGCATCAAAATGAGACCCCCGAGTGTGGAGAAGATTTCATGCATGGTTCAACGAAGTTCCACAAATATTCTCACTCCATACAGTACATGTTACCACTTAGGAGACACGTTCAGCCTCTTCGAGTGAAGTCGCCGTTCCTCCAAACTCAGAGGCATACAACAAATATTCAATTAATTGGTATTCGTTACCCCTCAACTAGAAATATATTTGTCATTTTCCTCATTCCACATGGAACTCACATTCTATTGTGTTCACGGTAGTATACATATGAAGGGACAAAATGTGCCAATTTCCAATATTCTACATGTCAGCCGCACAAAAATACGCAGAAGCTTGCTTCATTTCAATAGTTCCAAGTGGATAGACTGAGGTACCTGGAAAGCTTTCAACATCATATGGTTACATTCATAACACGGTTTTCATCTCAAGTCGGACATCTGATGCTAACGTTCCTGACTAATATGGATGCAGTAACCATAAAGAAGATTAAAGCGGACAAGTTCAATCCATTTCGAAAGATAACGTTACTTTGATGTTCTGGTCGATATCAATGCTTTCTAGAAAGGATCAATCATGACCTCAACGACGCTCGGTCATCATTGGGCGTATTTTGATAAAAGATGATTGCTCCGAAGAGTGTGAGATCAAGAACATGCTCAAGTATGTTTTAGAAGTGATGTCGGGAAAAAAACTTTATCGCGCCTCTGTGCCTCAAAACCATCAAAATCTCCCACTCGTGATAATCCACGATAATCTCACCGATATAAATTTACATGATGTATCTTGGAAATTTATCTGCAATATTCTCGGCTTGCCGCAAAGCCGAGCAAGTGTGCATTCGTCGGAATTTGATAGTCAGCTATTGTCTTTATGTCTAGACCTTTTCATTATCATACTATCTATAGCTCACAGCATCAAAGATTGTACAGTTACCATGCATGCGCCACGCGATTTTATCTGCAAATAATGTTGTGTTTAATACTAGAAATAGATACACGAATAACTTTGCGAGATTAGTCTAGTTGCTGGCACAAACGAACACCGGGTTTATCTCCACGAAGATTGTACCTTCATCGCCATAGTTTCTAAGTGTGTAATGGGTATATATTGTCTCAGCCTATCCTCACAGTTCATTATTCTCCATGTTCAAAGCGGTTCCAGCATCCCCAGTTCCCTTTTGACACATCTTGCTTGCCAGTATTTTGTTTTTGATAACCTCATTGTTATCCAAGATGTTAAGCTTTTCCTCGCTCTCCATTGCAACAGCAATGACTACACTCTTTTTACGCACCAATGCTGGTCCTTTACTGGCTGAAAGATGGGCACCAGAGCTTCCAACTTGCACAAACACCACAGATTTTGTTTATGCAGGCTGTTTCATAGATCCAAGCTCCCCAAGCGCTCTGTTATTCAGGACCGATCTAAATAGTCAAAATATGACAGTTGAAATTTGTGTTGATTTCTGTAAAGGTAAAGCCTTTGAAAGTTTTCGTCTGTCGAGTGGTAACTAATGTATTGTAGGTAATGGATATAAATATGCTGGATTAGAATAGTGAGTACATGTGCATTATTTCGAAACATACCAGCGACAGATGGCTACATTCCTCTACTTGAAAGCACCAGACCATTACTGACTTGTTTCCAGTTATGGAGAATGTTTTTGCGGTGCCTCTGTTGGTGGCCCACAGACGTCCGAATCAAATTGTTCCTTCCCATGTACTGGGGATAATGCTGAATCGTGCGGTGGGAATGACATCCTCTCAGTTTACCAAGATACCACATTTCCAACTGTCGATAGTACTACAATTTCTGATTACACACCAATGGGATGTTATTCCGACCTTGGGCCCAATGGACGTACTCTTGCATGGAAACAAGACCAAATCCCCGACGCTGATTTAACTATCGAAGCTTGCCTTCAAGCATGCAAAGAAGGAGGGTATGCTTTTGCTGGAGTTGAATACTCACAAGAATGTTATTGTGGTGTTGTACTGGGTAATGGAACAGCAAAAGTTGATGAGTCAAATTGTCAAATGACTTGTAATGGTAATACCACCGAATTATGCGGTGGTGCAGCAAATTTATACCTTTACGTCGCCGAAGACTTGCTATCAACAGATCCTTGCAATGGTAATCCAGGTGGCCCAGTATCGTCTTCGACTAGTTCATCTGCTCCATCTACTTCGGCTTCTGCTTCTGCTCCAGTATCCTCGTCTACTGGAACAACAATTACTTCAACTTTGAGTTCATCTATTTCAAGTTATTCTTCTTCTTTGTCGATTGATACTAGTTCATCTGTACCAGCTTCCACACCATATTATTCTCCGCCACCATATTCTCCCCCACCTTACACACCGCCTCCTTATTCTTCCGCTCTGGTATCTTCAACTATCTATTCGTCTGTCATAGCCTCGTCCTCTTCCTCACCCGCTTCATCTACACCAGCATCCTCATCGGTAAGTCTGATCCGCATGATAAGTCCTTTTTGAGATCTCGTATTCATGACCCTTTTCACCCTTAGTTCATTCCTGTTTATATTTTGCATGGAATTTCTGATAAAAAGACACTAACTCCTGAAATTTGCAGTCATCGGTTTCATCAGCCGCTCCATCGCCCTCGTCGACATCTACTCCCTCACCTTATTCCTCTTCAATTTCCTCAAGTTCCTCTTCATCGTCGTATTCATCCGCTTCGGGTCGTTCCTCTTCGTCCCCAATCTCATCTGCTCCTTTGTCATCGGCTTCTTCCTCATTGCCAGCCTCATCATTGGTAAGATTAATTAGTCTGATGCTTCAAATTCTCCAATCTCAGATAGCCCTCACTGCTCTTCATATTTAATCCCACACAATCTCTTTGTACCCCGTAGAGCTCTGACTCATCATTCTTTCTTGTAATTATATTTTACTAGAATGATACTGACTTTGAAACGTCTAGTCGTCTGTTTCATCGGCTGCTCCATCCTCTTCTTTCACGCCTGTTTCCTCATCGCCACCAACCATATATTCAGCTCCTGTATCTTCTTCCTCGATCGCACCTCCTTCATCCACCCCTCCAGCATCATCTGTAAGTTGAGTTCAGATATAAAACTTGCACTCATTTCCATCCGGTGCCTCTTTCAAATAGACTAGCAGTCTCATGCTACTGTCCTGCTTTCTTCCTAACATCTAATACTGCTTTGACTACTTATCTATGATGGGAGGATTTGTTTGAAATGCGTGTACTGAGTATGGTATTTTGTAGTCGTCAGTTCCATCTACTCCTCCATCATCATCACCTTCCTCGACAGCAGGACCAATTTCTCCAACATTATCTTCCTCTACAATTTCCTCTACGATTTCTTCTCTTTCTTCGCCTTCTACCATTCCTCAATCTTCGACCACTACATATTTTTCATCTTCGGTATCCTCAACTGCTCCAACATCCTCGACAACTCCAATTTTACCCTCGACATCGATATCATCCACACAGCCATCCACTACTGCCTCTCCGACTACACCAAAAACTAGCGCTACAATATGCACCACTACTATTGTAACAACCCCAACCCCAACCTGCGAATATAAAGTTGGAAACTGGTGTTCTAATCCGCTCCCTCCCTTCACCGATCAAAATTCTTGTTTGGCTGCTGCAAATGCTTGTCTCGTACAATTGACATCCTGTCTTTTGTCCGCTGGATTCCCTGGATCCCTTCAATGTCTACAATTTTCCTCGTGGTGTCAGGAAATTGAATCTTATTGTGAGAGCTATTGTCCTGGATCTTCTTGTTCAAACAATGGATGTAAATCCAGACATCCTCCAGCAGGCTATACACCCCCAGTCATAAGTGTAAGAACAAGTATTTACACATGTCCCACCACTATCCAAACCTCAACATCCAAACCAACATCTACCTCTTCAATCGCTCCTCTTCCTACGTGCAACAACATCTGCGTTCAACCTAATAATCCTTCTCAAGGATACAGTTCCTATTCTCCTATTGGATCAATTCCAATTCCATGCTATACATGCAATAATCTACAACCAGAATATAACTCAGGATATCCATTTAAACTCTATACAGCCAGAAATTCAGAAGATAGTCCAAGTTACCAAAGACCGGATTGTGGGCAAGGATGCCAAGATGCTTGTGACGCGCAGTATGAAAGTTGTGTGGGTACTTATGCTCAGGGTTGTGGATACGGAGGTGGTGGAGGGGGTGATACGTATGCAAGTGCATTGGTCAAATGTGTACAGCAAAAGGCTGATTGTTATATTGTCAATGAGGAGGTAGGAGGTGAGGGGAGATGTGGGAGTTATGGGGTGGGGTATTAGATTAAGAGGGGATGTGGTTGTGAAGAGGATAGTTTGGATGGTGGTTAGGGGGTTTCTTTGTTGCTTGATGGATGCGAAAATGAGGGAATATTCGAGGGAGCTTCTTTTCTTTCATTCTTTCAGTGAGACAGTTGTACTCTAGCTAGTCTTTTTTAACATTCATCTCATGAGAGTTGAATACTTTACATTCTATATAGATATTTATCACTATTTTTATCATTTTTATCCCCTATATATTCGATGCCGGACATTGTGTTAAACAAATGTGATATTGAATGTGACGTTTGAATCCGGAAATGACTGTGTTTAGCTTTGACGGTTTGGTAACTTTATTGTTGGAAAGCTGGATGTAAGTTTAGAAACTGATTGACGGAAGTAAAGACTATCTCTGGGATGGATATTGCCTCAAGTAGTTTGTTTGCTCTTGGCTGCAAGTCCCATTCGGGACGAAAACTCCTGGTGGCTGACATTTAAATGTGGCTGGTGACTGTGGCTTATCGGGCTGGTGCGGAAAAGTAACCTCGGGAGAGTGAAACAAGATTCTTAACCCCCCGATACTCTAGCCGATCGATAATCATATTGTTTTTCCCAAGTATCTCTTGCAATTCGTCTCTAATTTGCAATGAGCACTTCTAATAGAAAGACTTGTTAGTTTTATATCTGAGGTAAACTGCGTCGTTGAATTTTGTCCATAGAGTTCATATCCGCAGGCATATCGGATGTTACCCCTTCATCGTCGGAACTTTGTTAGGGAAACACCTCGGACCGCAACCTGTCTTGATATCCATTGATACAAAACTGTGATTCGCAAGTCACTAAATCCTAAGATCCATGAGTATAGCAAATGATTCAAAACCACGGAGAACTATAGGTAATACCATTGGTAATGTTTAGTCAGGTACACGGAAGAAGAGCGGGGCATACTACGGAACTGGATTGCCCCTCTATCCTTAGACAATGTATATATAAAATGAATGGACTTGCAATTCCGAAGGAGATCTCATTCCGATTTTTGATTTTTGAACCTCGTACATCATAAAGTCTTCAAGAAGGATTTATATCACCATGGAGGATTCTACCAAAAATATATCAGCTGATCATTCTGCTTTAACACGTTATTCAGTAATTAACGGTTCTCAAGAAGCTACCCGAGCTCTACAACAATTGGTCAGTAGTGAACTTCCCTCGGAGGTATTGAAACATCTAGAAGACGTTACTTATACAACTGCAACCGATGGAACTCAAATCTATTTCCCATGTCCTTTCAAAGAAACTGAAGCTACAGTTGCATTAAAATCAGTCGAAGCAAGCGTTGTAGCTGCCATTGCAGATCTTCGATATGGAGAACAGAAAAGGAAAATCGATATCAATCTTGAACAAACTGCTACTTTCTTATTCTCAACTTATATTGCTACAATTGCCGGAATGAACAAACAAAATCCTGATGTTAAGTCCAAACTGAAAGGTATTTATCTCGAATATATTTCAGGAATATTTATTGATACATTTTACAGATACGGACTTGCTCAAAGCACAAGCTATCTTGTATCGCAGACTTTCAGCAAATCTTTATGAAACTAAGAATCCAGGGGAATACTTCCATATCCATGGATCATTAGAAGCTGGAAAAACTTTGAATATGATTGGGTTGGAAGCATATTGCCCAGATCTTACAGATTATAGGGAATGTATTGATGTTATTGAAAAGCATGTCAAAAAATATACCGCTGCGGAATTGGAGATTATGAATGCTGAGATAAATCAAGCTGGTGTAACAGCATTGAAATGGGAAGATTTTAAGAAGACAAGCCATGTAAGAATCTTCACCTTGCTTCATTATGTTTTACTAATTAATCATTCAGGGCCAAACACTTCTTAACTTACCTCCATGGCAACTCGTTAGCCTTCAAGATGATTCCCCACCATGTCCATTCCCGGAAGTAGCTCCTGCAACACCTACATCCAAACCACAAGTATTATCCGGAATTCGTGTTTTAGAATTATGTCGTATTATTGCTGGACCTGCCATGGGTCGAACACTCGCTGAATATGGCGCTCAAGTCATCAAAGTCACATCTCCAAATTTATCTGACGTTCCGTTCTTCCAAGTCGATGGAAACACCGGTAAACATACCGCGGATATCGATCTCAAAACGCCAGCTGGTCGTGCCACGTTTGAGGAATTACTTAAATCTGCCGATGTTATTCTGGATGGATATAGACCAGGGGCTTTAGAACGACTAGGGTATGGACCAGAAAATATCGTGAAAATGATTTCCGGAAGAGGTAAAGGAATTGTATATGTTTCCGAAGATTGTTTTGGTTATCAAGGAGAATGGGCTGGGAGACCTGGATGGCAACAAATCGCAGATTGTGTAACGGGAGTAGCCTGGGCTCAAGGAGAATTCATGGGTCTTGATGAGCCTGTCGTCCCTCCTTTTCCCATGTCTGATTATGGGACGGGATGTATGGGTGCTATTGCTGCTTTGGTAGGATTATTTCGAAGAGCCAAGGAAGGAGGAAGTTGGAGAGGAACGACTAGTCTTTGTCAATATGATGTGTTTTTATTGGGCTTAGGATTGTATGGAGATGATGTTAAAGAAAAGGTTAGAAAGGATCATGATGATCATTTCTTTGATTTAAGACATGCAGATAGTGTGGATGAGGTTGGTGGGAGAGCATTAAAAAGTATGAGGAGAGCACATCCAGAGTTATTCGATGAGAAAAATATGCAAAAGACATTCAGCAAAGGGTTCGGCGAGGAAATCAAATGGTGCAGAAGTCCCGTCTCAATTGAAGGATTACGAGTCGGATTCGAAAGAGCAAGTCGTCCAAACGGTTACGATAAACCGACGTGGGAGAATTGGGAAGTCGAGAAAGAAGTGGTGGAAGGATGAATTACCCACTTTGCTTTCAATAGGGTATCATATATCAAATTTTCATCAAAGAAGCGAATACGATGCTCACTCATATTAATGACCTCGCTTGTTGTCATGTGTAACCATCGCCAACGCATTTATATTGCATTGATGTCTCGCAAGCGCGTGCACTCTTTTTGCCTAATTACAACCCGGAAGCGCGGGATGGGATGGCGTATTGCCTATACTATATAAACCCAATATTTGCATGCTTTATCCAATGGCGGAGAGAAAAGTTAATATGGAGATCAATATATCGTAGGAGTATTACGAAGAAGTCCCCGTGATGTGGAGGAGTAACCTAATGCATATTAATAGATAGATTTATTCGCGTGGCACATATTTATTTGGGTTTTCATGATGCTTGGCAAGCTGATATTTACAGCTTTTTGAGGTGGGATTGGTGATAATGGTTCGAGGGCTGCCTTTTGTTGCAAGTCGATATCTGAATCTTTGGAGACGAGAAGAAATGGCTTGCAGGAATTATAGGGCGGATTTTTTAGTGGAGAAAATGGTTAGGGCCGGGGAGTTTATTGGTGTGGAGATTTGTGGAGTGGATTTTGTAGGGGGACGGGGCGAATGGGATGGGGATGGAGAGATAGAATGTCGGGGAGGTAAGAGGGATGGGGAAAAGACTGGTGGGTGAAAGGGTAAGGGAATGGGGAGTAGCTTGTGAATGGTGAGATGGGTTTGGTGTGTGGTGCGGTGCGGCTCGGGCTGAGGTTGGGCTTGCGCTTGGACTTGGGGGTCGATAACGGATGGATGAGTGGATGTACGGTACTTGAAATCACGAAAGATACTTACTTGCTGACTCTGTAAAGTATATCGTAGTCTTCAAGCATGGACCCTATGGAAAGTCTCCAGAAATAATCGGAATGCTACTTTCTGCTGATACATATATGAAAAGGTACCTACTGACGGAATCAGCGAATAGAGACACGAGTGAATGGCCTGGTAAAGATGATGTGTAACGAACATCACGTTCCTTGATACTCATGAACAAGCTTCTTCGTCTCCAAGATGATTGGAAGACCATAGGGTGAAACTGTGGGCCTTTAGAGAGGCGGCCAGTAAATGACAAGCTTTGCTTGAACACTTGGGAGAAATCGCAGATGAGTCGATGAAGATCCCGTGTTGTTATGCGTTCGATGTGATGTTACCGCACGCGGCATGGCTTAGTGAGATATGGGGTGTTGTTTGTTGTTGGAATGACTTCTTTGAGTTCTGGGGCTGCTGGTATGTGAGGGTTTGAGGCATTGGAGTGGGGTGGATGATTGATTGAGCTGAGGAGAGATGGAGGGGATCTTACGTTTTGTTGGATATCTGGGGTTTGATTGGACTTGCACATTGGTACTGCGTTGAAGCTGTAGCTGGGATATTCGGTGGTTTTATCGATGAGCCTATAGTGTGTGAGATGAAAATGAATCGGTATTGGTGAGAGGCTGAAGGTTGAAAATGTTTGGGTGCGTCGCGTTGTGTTACAAAAGGATCGACCCGATTTCTCCTTCTTTTGTCTTGTATTCAGGTCTGGATTTGTGTTCAAATGGGTGAGGGATGCTTTCGTATTTACTTCCGCTTGTACTTGGTACCTGAAAGTCCTTGAAGTCTTGCCAACCTTAGGTGATTTAATATGGATTGGAAGTTGTACTCTTTCGTTCCAATAGACTTCAATCTCTGTAAAGTGATTTATTAGCTATATCAAATTTTGTGTCATGACGCTGCAATGCTTCGTATAGATTTTCTTAAAGTAAATGGATGATTACTGACACTTGACACTTGGCGAATAATCCCGTTTGAAGAATACTACCCTCACAGAAACATGGCAACATAGGCTGGCCGGTAGCAGAGGCATCATTACAATAAAATTCATAACAGTAATGGTTCTAACAGTTGTTCCCGCCACGTCTGCGTCCAAATACAGGATATTTTGCAGCACCAGGAATGAAAATGCAAACTCCTCTCCACGCAATGAATATCGTCCGTGATTCGCACACAATTTCAATCTTTCGCGGTCTTGCTAGCCAGTCTTTGTTCTGAGCATGTCAAATTCAGGGAATTACAGTTAGAATACTTGCGATTTGTGTACACAGTTCATGGAGATAGGATGTCCTCTGTCCACTGTCATGTGGTATCGTATCAAACGAGCCATCTGACCCCTCTTTTGGCGTTTGAATCTTCTATGGGGCTTTGGCGACAGGAATTGAGCTGAAGAAGAGTGATACAAACGGATTGATTGGTTGGTACATAGCATCTTATCAAATTTGCAACACGGGAAGTCACACACATGTGAATGAAAAACTTTGTGACGTCGTTCGTACTACTGTGTGAATGTAAGTGAGACTTTCTAGCCTTGATTTTTCTCACCGGATCAAAAGCCGCAGAAAACAGCGTTGGAGAAATAGAAGTGCAGTAGGCTTTTAAAGCTCTCTGCGGATGTACCCTAACTTTGTATGATGAGCCCCCTGCTGCTAATTTTCTCTCAGCCATCGGACTCCCCTTCATTCTGGGAGTAACAATTAAAGTTTCGTCCCGTGCACAACGAGTAAGATACGATACGAAGATACGACAAAAAATGGATACTAATTTCAACTCAGAAATCATGGCAAGTAACATTGTTAGTCAGTCATTATCGCCGTCATTAGCTGCAAAAAGGTCTGATCTACTCACTTTTCGAATTCTCCAAATTCATAAAGTTCGAGAACCCCATTTTACACCGAAATAATAACTCAAAGAACGATTCATGTGTCCTGGCGTAACACTACGGCCCATGGGTGGTTTCATGAGTGTGGATTGCAAACTCTTCTCTGACGATCCGGGACCTGCAGTTTTTATACATGCCTTTAGCGAAATTTATCTTGTATCTAGAGGAATTGATTCACATAAATCTGATTCGACTCACCTTCTTCTGCTAACACTTTCCAAGTCATGCGACAGAGGATCTGGAAATTCTATCTGTTGTATAATATGCTGAGCTATACACTGCAGTGCAAGGTCAAACAGAGCATGCTGGCATGCTTCTATTGTAGGAATGCCATGAGTGCGCAAGAATAGCATTGCCGTTGTAAGTAATTTCTCGGAGGATTCTAGACACGCTTCCTTTCATCAGATACCGGGAAGCTCAGATGTCTTCCGACTGGAGCGGAGGATCGTTCTTCAAAATTTTATCTCGAAATATCGTAACTAACCCGCTTAGAGCAATCGATAAGAAATTCAAACGATAGTAAAAATCCATGTTAGGCAACAATTTTTAACCCACGACAAACATATCACTTTCCCTGCTTCCAACAAGTCTGGCACACACACAGCTTAGCACTTCCTGATCAGGATGATAAATTTCACACCTAGGCAGTGAGCTTCCTTCATCGGTTGAGGATTCAATTTTGAAGTGTAGTTTCTATTTCTTTTATAGTGTAATTCCCAATTTCCCAGTGGATGAGGGTATCCGGTCGACGCTTGAGTGATTTGACACAGCGTGACATCCTGATTAAATCTTCTTGTTATAACCGAGATCTGATTATTAATTTATTTTAGATAACAAGTATTTACTTATTTCTGAATTCAGTATTATATGCAGTATTCAATATTTCGACGATCCTTTTATAATTTCTTATTAGACGATGTTGTTTAATGTATAATAAGGGTAGATACTCCCGGGGTATGTTTTTCGTGCTATCATCTTTGGTAAGAGTTTAGGCCCCGGCTTACCGCACATGTAACGCTTTTCCGGCTAAAATATTGAATTATTCAGGTTTT
>PQXL01000149.1:0-77400 GCA_004916875.1 Botrytis galanthina
CTCCCCCCTCCCCCCCGTCCATTCCCATATTGATAATGATTTGGTGATTTCACTAATATATTGGAAAGAGGCAAAGAGGGGCCAACCTTATTGGATCATTACCAAATACAAACACCACTTTAAATTCGGACTTCAAGTCTTCCCATTCCGGTTTTTTCTTTCGTTGACAGGGGAGTTGGTTAGGATACTATTTTCTGCCTCCCTCGTAGAAAGTAGAAGGATGCTACTCTGTCTCGAGTCTGTACATCATGATTCATCAGTCCGTCTCTTCTACGATATTGAACTTCCTTGAATTTTCCCCTTCTCTTTTAGAGAGATTGTCCTTCAAGCATTTTGGAAGTTCCCGGTTCTAGGCAAGACAATATCTCCTTCATTTTGCCTAGATACGTAGTAGACTAGTAGTAAACTGTTAGCAACAGAGGTACCTATCACAAACTCACAGTATCACTCACTACTGTATGTTTGACCGGGATTTTGGAAACCAGCCGTTTCGAGTTCCCTGCTATCACCTCCCGGCATACTCACTTGCGGGTCTTTTCTTGTCAGACCTTAGCTTGCCTGAGTCCTTGACACCCTCACACCCTCACACCCTCACACCCTCACACCCTCACACCCTCGAGACACCCCATACAACAACATCCATGGTCCCATAAATCTATTATCACCCATTATCCCTCCTCCCACGCCTGCATGAGGTAAATACCCTCACGCCTAACACTTCGGTAAGAGAAATTTGGGATTTATTGGGAATTGCGTCTATACCCTTACCTACCTATGGTATCAATCTATCTGTGGGTAGCAAATGTATAGGCCAATCCAATATTATTGCCCATCTAATACCTAATGCTTTATAGATTCTGGTCTGGAAGGGTGTTCATACTTTTTTACTGTGGCGCGACCCTAGATCAATTCAAGCTTCTATCGAGTGCGGAGTACTCCCTCTTAGTATCTGTACATACAACTACCATCTTCAATCGATCTTGATCAAATACTGCATCAAAAGAAATTACTCCGTCTGTCACAAGTAGTCAATCTTCTTTCCTTTTCTATGGGGCAACACTTTCTTCATTAAATGATACATTCTTACTATACCCCAACCTTGATCAATTGGTATGTGAGAGAAGTAGGCGCATGTTGTGCTACTCATGATGCCTTCAATTGTAGATGATTAGCTGACCCTGATCGACTTCCGCAGTTTCATTCTTCGATATCCTTGAACTTCCGATACTCCGCCATTCGATTTCAAACCTCCAGCTTCGTGGCCCCTCGAATTAGTCTGGTCAAAATCCAATTTGTGCTTATTCTGGTCTTCGAACGTGCCCCCTCATCCGGATGCGGCCAAGTGATTGAATTTTGGGTTCACGACACTCCGCTTCCTCAATTCCATTCTTAATACATCGACGATCCTCACTGAAAGAGGCTATTTTTCCTCTCATCGAATACTCGATAGATAGGCGCCTATAACCGCGATACGACATCGTGTAGGAAGCCGGATTCGCATTTCAAAATAGGATATGTCCCAAGACCTTGGAACAAGGAGACTACTCCCCCAAAGCTCACAAATGCAGAACTTTTCGTTTGCGCCAACAAACTTTGGCCCAAGAGAGAATCAAAAAAGTGCGCGACCTTGCTTTCGTTTGGGCCTTTTGGAGTTGACATGGGCTGATATATCTTAGATTATGTCTTTGTTGACGAACACAATCGCCACAAGCGTTTGAAGGGTATGAGATTTCCTCAGTCTATGCGCATTCCTCTACTAATATAGCATAGTGATGCGAGCTTGTGAAGGATGTCGAAGAAGAAAAATTAAGTGTGATGCTGCAACAACGAACACATGGCCATGCTCCGCTTGCACGAGGCTCAAGTTGGGATGTGTCCCCCCAACAGTGAACTACGATCGCGATTTCCAGCAAAGTAATCAGACTTTTGAAGCAGAAGCGCCGCAGTATGATAATGGTGGAAATCCCAGCGGTGGGTACCATCAGCAAGTTCCAGTACAACAGCAAATGACAGGCCCCTCGAAGGTGGTACCTCCAATTTACACACAACAGCCTCCATATCCCGATCCGAATAACATGTATCAATCAATTCCATACGGAGGACCCTCGAGTGCACATAGTCAACAGAGTATGCATTATAATAGTCTTCAAACTCCCGTCAGCGCACTCAGCCAACATACGGGATACTCGCCACAGGCGGTATATCCCACAGCCCCTCTTCAGCAACAAACACATGATTCACCGGAAAATTATACCCATAGTGAATACAGCGGGGAAGATTTGGCCGACTTGCTAGGGGAACTCAAGATGAACCCCGCAGGCACAGGTAAGCGATTTGCTCGTCACTCTAAGTTGTAGTTCTGATGAAGAAACAGCTCCATACTTGAACAACAAGAACAGGACCAGAGCATTGGTAGAGGAACCAGCTTTCGAAGACATCGATGAATATAAAAACGCTTTACCTCCAATTACATTGAGCGCAGACATGAAGATCAGAATACCTCCCGAGTTGCTTCCAGACGAACAGACTATCCTTCATTATTTTGAGATGTACTTCACCAATGTACATCCATATGTACCTGTCCTTAACAAAACTTTATTTTACCAACAATGGCATACGAATCGAGATGCTATCTCACCTTTAATACTGGAAGCCATTTTTGCAATCGCCGGAAGACTTGATGATGAACCAGCGCAGGGCCATCAGTGGCTCGCCCTTGCTTCTAGTGAGACTTCGTCTTGCAGCTAAACGATGCATTCCGCTAACTTTCATATAGAACATGCCGATGCTTTTATGGATGTTCCACGATTGAGCACTCTTCAAGCAAACCTCATAATACTTAAAGCAAGAGAATCCGCTCCAAAACGTGGGTATTATTATCGTTCATGGATGACTGTAGTAGCGTGCGTTCAAATGGCCAAGGATCTGGGTCTAGATGAGCACTATGAAGATCATAAAGCAGGTCGATCATGCAATTCTGACCTTGCTGACTGCATCACCAAAACTCGAATCTGGCAAACCATATTCGTTTGTGAATTGATGATCGGTTCTCCGCAAGGCCGGACGGATCTCGCAGTCGACATGGAAACACTTGACTTAAGTGTTCCTAGAGCTGGGATCGACAATGGAGAACTCGCTATTACACGCAATTTCACTTGGTTCACGCGTGTTGTTCGCAATGTTCGGAGAATGAATAATGTTTACGCAAAAGTCAAGAAGAGAAAGGAGTGGGGTATCGATCCAGATTTCGTACAACTGAATCCTTCCTTCGAAACTTGGATGAATGATCTTCCCGAAAATCTACAGATTGATTTTCCAGCGGACGGATCCCCTCCATGGCTACCTAGTCACTTTATTGGCAATCTTCACTCCTACTATTACCTAAGTATTATCATGCTTCATCGCCCACAACTCACTTTCATGGAACCAGGAATGGACGGGTGGAAACATCATATGCTCATCTGTTATAATTCTGCGAAACTCTTATGCAGACTTCAAGAAAGTGTCTTGCAGTCATTTGGGTTAACTGGTCTATTATGCATGCAACGGGGAATCAACTTCACTATCTATTGTGTTCTGACTTGCACAGTTCTTCACTTGGTATGTACAACAGCTAATCTACTGACTTTTTCTTCAGGATATGTTGACAATCTTATAGGTTGCGATCACATCACCGGATCCAGACTTGAACTCAGACGCCCGGGAATATTTTACCAGACATATGAGAATCCTAGAAAAATGTACCAGCTCATGGCCCATGCCAGATATGCAACAACAGATTGAGTCACTCAGGCAGGCATTTTCAGCTGACACTAGGAAACCTTTCGTTCTCAAGCCATCTTTTCCTTATGGGAGCCCAGCCGCACCGCCCCATACTAGTCCTGCAAGAGGAAATGTCCAACAGTATCGTCAAGGAAGCACCTCATTCGAGAGTCAAAATTTGGGACATCAAAATGCCCAACAGCAACAAGTCAGTTACACAAGCCACCCCATATCACCACCCATTTCAGCTGGGAGCGTAGACACGAAAAGTGACTCTCCCGCTGTACAGTCTCTGGTCATGATGGCCACTGGTCAAAGACCCCCAGTTCCAATTACAAGCGGGCTTCAAATGGCAGACAACTCGTCATGGAACCCGTCAAGAATTTTTGAGTGGGTTGATTCCTAACCCGCACCTCAAAAGTACAAGTACTAATTGTGTCACCTTAGCCAATGGAACAGCACTTTCGGTACGCCTCCCGCTTCGAGCAGCTCTGCTTCTGAAACGACCCCTCCTCTAAAAACTCCCTCTTCAGGTGCACAAGAACTCCCGACACTCCCAGAAATGCAAATCCTCCCCAACGTGAGCTTACCGCCAGGCTCACAACCTATGCCTCCACAACAATATTCTGGAGCCCCCATCCCCTCGTTTGTGAGCCCAAGTATGTGGCAAGAATCAGTTGCAAATGTGTATGAAAGTGGAATCAAACGACATTGGGATTACTCCGATCCAAATGAGATGGTAAATCCGATCGCAAAACGAAGAGGTTGATCGTCTCGATCTGGTGAAAGTGAAAGGTTGTAGGTACGAATACGTACGATTAATGAACGGCAATCGAATTCGATGTCAAAAAAGCCAGACCCAAATACACCCCATACGCACAATTCATTTTATCCTGGAGATTAATTGTCTAGTTTACACTTTGTACGGACGGTTCGATAGATCTAATTTTGGGTATACATACGTCTTGGCTCGACTGACGCGTCACGATTTCCATTGATATTCAGGGTAGATTTTCGCATCACGTCGGATTTTTCATATTTTGGGTCAAGAAATTATCAAATGAGTACATAAATAAATTTCCATACACAATTCCGAGGAGCATGGGTGGAAAAGGTCGGATTCATCTGATAGGGAGTCATACACTGGATAGGATCGCTGGATTGGCTTGAAAGCAGGATGAAGAGGGTGCAATTGGGCGTATCATTGGGTTTGGAATGGCTGGAAAAGTGCTTGTCATTGGCCAAGATAATCGCCGGGTTGCTTGGAGATCTTGGAAACTTGACATTGGTATAATGATGAGATGGAGGAATATAGAAATGGAAGGAGAAAAATGTGTTGGACTGGAAGGATGATGTGTTAATGCTGTATCTTGCCGCGAGAAATGCTGTGGCACATGGTAGGGAATGGAATGATTTGTATGCTTGATATATTATTATGTTATCATATGTTGGTGGCTGCATTGTATATATGTATTTCAACGGTGCATTTGGGCCTCTTAGAAATGTAATCTCGTCAAATCTTTGATTATGTGTATATGGGAGGACTGGCGAGAGTTTAGGAAGCGGGATTAGAAATAGTTGCATATACACATATATTTATGCGAGTCACAAAGACACATACGAGTTGGAAAGGAGAAAGGTTGCAAAACTGCGAGATAGTATTGAATGGAACCTAAACCGAAACCGAATCCCAACCCATATTCATATCCATACCGAACCAAATGAACTCAATTCAAATCAAATCAAAAGCAAAAATCAAAACAACTAAACTAATAAAAAAGAAACCCAAAATAACAGAACAGTAAAAGTGAGAACCAATCCACAACAGATAATAGCGAGACGTGAAACCCCGATACGCCATCTCTTCACCTCCCAAAAATAACGGGGTTTCAGTTCATGTAACGTATATACTGTCTTTCGACTTCCTATGTCTTCCTTTAGATTCCCAGAAAGGTCATCTTTGGAAGCTCCAAACGAGTTATCCTTCGAATTTCCAAACGTCCCAACTTCCACCAAGCTGTATAGAAATGCACCTCCCAGCGCCAAAATCATCCCGAACATATGGGAAAATCCTGCGAATGATGCATTCGCATCTCTGAAAATCACAATCGAAATCGCAATCGAGATGACTTGTTTGATGTTCCCCAACACGGCCATCGTAAGGGCGCCTGCTTTTTTATTCGTGGTGAAACTCGACCAGTTTAGTAGGAATGCAGTGAGACCGTTTGTGAGGATGAGAAGGATGCCGGAATGAGAGGTCGAGAGGGGAGAAGAAGTGGAGGATATTTGTTTTACGAGAAATTCGTCGATTTCGCCGTTCATGTAGGACCAGATTGTGGCTTGGATGCCGGCGAGAGGGGCGACGTGGTGGATGATTGTTAGGGCGGGGATGGAGAGGTGGGTTTGTAGGGAGTTGGTTGAGAGGGTTTTGCAGGCGGAGAGGAGGGCGCCGAGGAGACAGAGTATTGTGGTGTCGAGGGTGAGGGTGAGGGAGTCGCGAGAGACGAGGAGGATGCCGAGAGTGAGGGGGAGGAGAGAGAGGATGGTGAGAGGGGAGTAGGGTTTTGTGTGTAAGCTGAACAGGAGGGAGAGGACGAGGACGAAAATGGGGATGGTGGAGCGGATTACTAGGTGGTCGGGGATAGTCATTATTCCACTATTGGGAGGTTAGTTGGGATCTGAATGCAAGAATGATGAGAGAGGGACAAGTGAAGACTTACAGTGAGACATTGCTGACCGCGATATTAATCGTGTATAAGATCGAAAATAAGAGTATGTAATAATTCTTTCTCTGACTTCGATGTTCAAGATTTTGAGAATCGAGTCGTCGAGAAACATATGTGCCCAGGGAAGAGCATAGTGCGTGCCAGGCTGTAAGAAGCCATGGGTATGGATACTATGGTTTGTTAGTATGGTGACTTCTTGTGATGAGAGTTGAAAAAACGTGCTTGACAGAGAATACTTTTGTTCAAAAGTGTGAGGAGCAAATTCAGAGCTAGGTAAATTATGAGATGGGATTCGGGAGTGTTGAGTGAGCAAGTATAACGAATCATGGCGGCTGAGAGGAGTGGACTGGAGATGAAGTTGAGAGAAGTTGAGAAGCCATCTCGTAGTAAAACAATTGAGAGATAACTAGAACTCGAGGGCAGTAGCTATCGAAATTGGCTTCTGGTCGTCACACTCTGAACGCACTAAGGGTGAGTCGCAATCGAGGCTGATAAGTGTCGAGAGAATAATCGACTGCACCTTCCCAAAGGGATTGTATTGAAGGAGGTGGTTTCCGAAATAGGTTTGATGGGAGTTAAACTGGCGAAGAAATATGCTTTATAGAATATCGTAACAATCCATTAGGTAATCGTCAGTGCGATCCCATTGCATCTCCTCGAAGCTATTGATATGCTGCGAGTATTCATCTGTACACCCTGCTCCACGAATTAGGAAATTTGCATGTGATTGTGTGAAATGAAAGGAGATATCAAGAACTTACAATCCATTTCCTCGGTGATTCTCTGGTTCTCCGAATCGAAGTAAAATTCAGGGGAAGGAGGCTCGGCGGGAATTGGAGCGGCGGGTCGATGAGGACAGAACTGGATAGGTGGCGAAACCGGCGAGAAAAATGGTGAGGGAGGTTGTTGTTGCGCATAGGGAGGGAGAAAGAAAGGAGGAAGAGGCATTGGCGCAGGTACCGTTTGTGCCGGTGCGGGTTGCCCAAAATATGTAGAAGAGAAGAAATTTGAAGCGACAGGATTCGGCGCTGGTGCTGTTGCCGGGACAGGAGGGGCAAAGGAGGAGAAAGTTGCCGAACCAAACATTGGCGCTGGAGCTGGGGGTGCGACAACGGAAGGGGCCTGTTGGGGCTGAAGGAAGGTAAACAGAGAGGAAGCCGGGAAAGTTGGCGCTGGTGCTGGTGCCGAAGGGACCTGGGGAAGGAAAGATGCGGGAGTTGGTGCAAGCGTAGATGGGGTGGTAGAAGGGGTGTATGGAGGAAGATTTCCATATGGAATTGGAGCAGCCGCCGCTGTTGGAAGGAAGGATGATGGAACGTAGGGCGGTGGAAGGTGAGGAGCTGGTGCCGGAGAAGAGGTTGATGGTTGATTGAATAAGCTACCTGCCATTGAGAACGGGGTGCCATTGTTGCGCTTTGGTGGAGCTACCGCTGGAGGAGTGTTTGCAGGAGTAGGGAGGGCTGGAGCTGGAGCTGGAGAAGAGTTTGATGGTTGATTGAATAAGCTACCTGCCATTGAGAACGGTGTACCATTGTTGCGCTTTGGTGGAGCCACCGCTGGAGGAGTGTTTGCGGGAGTGAGGAGAGCTGGAGCTGGAGCTGGAGCTGGAGTGCCGAACGTCGAATGTCCGTTCTTGGTGGTAATGGAAATGGTGGGCCCCTTCTTTTTTGGAGCAAAAGCATTAGCTGCCCATGCAGCGTTGGGTGGGAGATCAGGATTCATTATTAAATGTGAGAATCAGAAAGCTTCGAGAAGTTGTATTGTAGCAGGTCAATTGCTGATGAACAGCAAGAATTGATATGATAAACTTCTTTGAATTGTTTTCGTTTGAAGAGGAAAAGATGAAAAAAAGGATTGAGAGAAACTGATATAAGTTTGCGGTACAGCTCAGCCAACACTAGTAAGCGATTGATTCTATTAAAGTGAATAGAACTGACGTGACTGTACAATAGAAATGATTTGCTTGGCCACAAATACAATGAGATTAGACTCGAAAGTGAATGATATATGGAATGGAGATTCACTTTTTCTTTTCGGGCATTGACTTCTATGATATTGTCTCTCGTGAAATGGAACAATAGAATACCTAGGTAGCCAGCATTATTACAGATCGTATAAACAATAGTTAAAGAAATTGCTGCGCGGGAAAGAAGTCTGGCAGTCTACTCTCCAAATTACTGGAGAGGAGACAGCTAGGTGGTCTTACTGAGCGAGAGTACCAGCTTGTTTCTTATACTATTCTTATAACAGCACTCCATATTGTCCTTGAAGCATGGCATGTCCAGCTTTATTCAATGTAGCAAAAATGCCAAAGAAAGCAAAAGGTTTAGATAGTGATCAAATTCTAGGTCTTTGCTCCGGTCTGATTCGGTCTGATTCGAGTGAGATAGTTCCACATTGTGTTGTCATTGGTGTCTAAAGTCATTACCTAGTAGAGCAGCACGTTGTAGAATAGAGCGACCTACCGTTGAGTTCATCGTTCCAAGTAGCCTCTGAAACCCAGGAGTGAGCGGGATTTCTAGGCTGATCGTTCAAAAAGACAATGATTGAAGGGAAGACGCCAAGTAGCGACGAGTATTGCAACGTCTGCCACTGAGCTGGTGGAAGGGAAAGTGGCGGGATTATGCTACTACCACGGCCTACCGTTTTATCTAAATATTCGTATAGGTTCTTAGTCTATAGATTTTGATAAGCATTGAAGTGATTGGAGGTATTCCAGACATTCCAGGCGATAATTGAAGCTAGAATTTTAGACTTCATTAGAGCGCTGCAAGATTCCCATCAGGTTTGACTGCAGGAGAAAGTTGAAGGCGACCTAGTGATCATAGACAAAGGCATTCCGTCGTTGGATTTCACGGATATTTAGACTTCAAACTTAAGCTTGGCTGACGGAATACCATATCAACTCTTCGGGCTGAGAGAAGGGGTATTGTCTGCTCAACTGAGGGACGGCAGAGCAGAGGCATGTCTCCGATTGCGCTTTAAAGGTCGTAAAGTCATTCATGGTGAATGACATGATCTTCATGGAGGCATTTGAGTTTTCTCAATACTAAGCTTGCTATGTTCGAGTCGATTTACATGCTTCTGAGGTATTGGTCTACCTCGAGCACACTGCAGAAAACAGAAGCTGAAAGTTGGGAACGGAGAGGTCACGTGACTCGCTTATACAACACTGTGCTTAAATGGGTCATGGAGTAACCTTCCAAGGTTATATGTGACATCGAATATCGTTCGACGACAAAGGTTTGGCCAATCACAATACCAGTATATGATTCTTCCGTGACAGAGAAACGTAGGTTCTGTTCCATGTCTGACTTTTTCTCGATCAGGTGGAGAAAAATCACAAGACGCGAATTCTTTAGAGCCAAGAATATAAGTCAGTTGCTCAATAAAATTTGTACACCCACCATATATACAATGGTCCTTCACATGTCTACTAATATCAAGCTCAATGATGTAAATAATATTGTCGATAATAATCGATGATGTTTCTTAATATGAGTGAGTGCCTTTTTGTACTAGGAATACAAAATTACTCCGTACTAGGTTGTACGTGGTGCATTCGTTTGGCCTGAAGTTGGTATCAATGCCAGATGAACTGTTCAGTATAACTGTTCATGCCGTTTTCATCTATCTACATCTTTTTTTGCTTCACTGGAACTCCACAAGCCGTATGAGAGCAATACGATGCGTCTAAATGACCCTTTCCAGCTGCGTCACTCATCTATCAAGTATGATGGGGACCGCTATCTTTTACCGTATTCCTCAATTTACACTTTCAATCGCCCCACAGGACCTCAGCAATAAAACTTTCATGGGGCAGACTCGTTCCTTCCGATAGTTCGGGAGTATGCACTTGCCGAATGATGACCTGACGTCGATAACAAAGCTGGCAGCGTACGGCACCTCATTGCTAAATGTGTCTTTCTAATTGTCCGTATCACACTGTCAAGGCCCCACTTGAGACATCTAGTCGGGAGTCCAGATCAAGATTTGCAGTAGGTCAATATGGTTCCGTACCAAACATCAAGAGCGTCATGTTGACTTGATCTAAAGTCACAATGAGGATAAAATCACTAGGCCGTTGGAGACAAGTGCGATCATTTTCCACTCTACTTAGCTTATGCAAAATCTAGCTCTACATTTGTGACTGGAAAGATACATTTCCCATCAGATATCGTCGAATTACAAGATACTTCTTGGCAAGTTGACTGAACTTTCAAGTAGTGCATTTCAGTGTATTCTAGATGTCGGAGCTTGGTGCCAACCCATAAACACTTGACAAATGAATCTTCCAATTAAAACATTCAGAGCTATGTGAAATCAGTTTGTTGCACATCTAATCTCATTAACTTGCAAGATACACCCTTACAAGCACCTCAACAAGCCCAAGTCTTGATGGTGCAGTTCATATATATTCTTCATGGCCATTCCCTATTCATTAATTATTACGCTCTAGATCTGTCCGCACTATATCATACTGATTAACTACCTGGAACCCTCCAACTACACTAGAAAACTCCAACAGATCATCTTCTATACACCTCCATGTTCCCGATTGGATGAATAGATAGACTTTTGAATGAGTTCCTGCGATTCTGCTACATTGAAAGATCCTGAGAAAAATGCTTACTTCTCTATGCTTTTTTAATAATGATCTAGTAAGGTCAATTAAAATAGATGACAGTTTCCGACTATTCTATTGCTTCAAACCTTCATTGGTAGCATAATCATCATGTTCTAACATCACAGACCACCGCTAACAAAAGTCTAACATTGATATACCTCCCGAGTAGTTTCTGTCACCTCATGACCATCCAATAGTCCCATACTAAAATAAATCACGCTGATCACTTTTTCCGAAATCCCTATATAAACCTCATCCCCCACGCCCATTTTCCATTTCCCTCTTCTTCTTCTTCCTCTTCATCACATATCAGATATACCAAGTCGATTGCTACTTTGAGTCTTTCTCCGGAAACTACCAAGTCCATCGTTACTTTGAGTGATCTTTTGTGCGATACGTCGAAAAGTTCTACCAAGTCAATCGCTACTTTGAGTGTTTCTTCGGAATCTACCAGGTCGATGGATACTTTGAGTGTTTTTTTTTCTTTGCTATACCCTTTTGCTATAATTTTTTGGTCAAGTGATCTTTTTTTGCCACAAATTATGTCCAGGATCTGAAGCGTAAGTCTTTCTGTTTTCTGCACTCGTGAACTACGTTTTCTGGGAGAGTAAGTTGGTACCCCTTCTTTTGCAAAATCTCATATTGCGTTTTCTCCTCTTGATGCCAATCTGTCATTTCCTGATTCTATCATCCGTGTAGAAAATCAATTCGCACCTTCCATTCTGGAAAGCGTCGAACATCTCTTGAACGAGACTCTCAGGCCAGAGAAACATTATTCTTGACTCTTCCATACTCACTAATACGAAGTAACAAATGAAATGCCACGTCTCACAGTCCATACAAAATCAATCAAAATTTCTCGGAATGCCATTCTGACCAGCTTTGTCATATCTCGAAGTGCTACTCTGTTTTGTCATCTGATGAATAGTCGTGGTTGAATCCGAAATCTTAAACTTTGATCCGGCGCTATGTTTACTCAAACATGAGATGAAGTACAGTTTTTCAAAGTTCAACTACTCTTCTTTCCTCATAAATTTTCGCTTCCTATAATCCGGTTAGGACTGCATCATTGCTTTTCACATGTAATCACAACCGCAACAAAGCTCAATACCAAGGTCCCTTGTCTCGTTCGTCAGCCTTTCAAAAGCATATTTTACTGAACGGTAAACACGTACGGTTACAAGGTACCAGTCTCAATCTGAAATGCAGAGAAGTACCCCGAGAGCGTGTCAGAAAGCAGGAGTAAGCACTAGCTAGTTTATAGTCGAAATTTTCAATCTATACAGCTTAATCTCTGTCTTTTGCAGCGAAAGAAAGCCTGCTGCTAAGCGCAGTGTATTCAATCGGAAATTGAAGTCATACAATTGAGAATAGCTTCTATGAAAGAAGGATTCGGTCACCACTGTGAACGATGAAAGAATGAAAGAATCGTACAATAGCCGCAGCTGGTTTTTCACCAAGAGTCCTCGAACGATGATTGTTTGTGGCAAGAAAAAGAGGATAAATAGGGAACACGAAATCTGCAAGGACTTCGCAAAGACAGCATTCACAAACGAGATAAAATGGAAGATGAAGTCGTTAATATGATGACTTTGTAGCATCAATAGAGCAAAATTGTGATGCGCAATCATTGCTCCCAACGTGTGTAAATATATGGCAATTACGATAGCATGTCAATAAAACAGTTTATAGAAATTTCAAAGGCAGCGAAGGACATTAGAGGATCAGTTTATAAATATGATATTTCCCTGCGAAATCCCGAAAAGGGGAAGAAGAAGGGGCAAATTGTAGAAACGAAAGAAAACGCATTGACTCTGGAATTCTACACGACAATGATGTCATAACATGGCAATATGCAAACTGAAAGAATTTGCACGTTTAAATGCAGTTTTAGAGAAGAATCGTTACAAAGTGCTAAATCAATTTTGCTTTGACTCACTATTTTGCTTATTAATCAAATGGGCAGTACATCAGATGGTACTTCATCCACTCCAAACCATCGCTTCTTTACCCCCTAGCCTTGCCTTTCTAGACTGGTCCAAGGTATGCGCTTATGAAAATCCAACTCCATTAGTAGAGTATGGGACTCTATTGTTCCACCCACCTAAACGCCTTATCATAATATCCATGTGTATCTTGATACCCGCCATGAACGCCTCAAAACAAAACTCGATATCCACTAAGTACAGTACCATCAGCTGACTGGGCTGCGTGGTAATCCAATAGGTCTTTGCTTTTTCCTTTGCATTCTTCTCAATTTGAGTTGCATACTTCCAGCGTCAAATTCCTTCTTTTTAGGATCCCAAGCTGCGATCACATCAAAGACCAGAAAAGCCCTATCAGATTCCAGTTCCACAAATCCAGATACTGTAATAGAACCCCTTGGATGAAGGTTTTGAGTTGGCCGCAACTTCCTGTTGGCCTCGACGTATTTTAATTTGGCTGCCATGATGGGTTTTGCAAACCCTGCGTGAATGTCTCTGATACTGTTCACAAGTGCAGGGAAAATCTCCTCTATCACGGTTGATTTTCCGGGTCCTGTAATGTCCCTCATTTCTTTACTTTTGTCATCTAGATGCTGTTGCGATGGCTCATCCTTCGCATCTAGTGGCCCTTGAACACCCCCTGGTACCTTTTGTTGTCCTTTCAACTCCTTCATCATTCTTTGTGACCGAGCTAACATCTGCTCCAGTGATTGTTGAGCAGGACTCGTTTGAACTTCCACGCCAAACATTCCTGCGATGCTTTTCAATTCTTCTGCAGCCAGGACTTTTATAAAACTCCATGAGGATTGAAAAAGGGCAGTTGGCCATAAAACATTTCGTATTTTGTATACTATTCGGGCATCGACGGGCTGTGTGACCCAGGATATTGCATCATCGGCAATTTCGATCCTGATTTACATTAGTCTCAATCCGTGGAAGTTAGCGGCGAGCGACCTACCCTGATCTTTCGAATGACGGTGGAGGAATTGAAGGAAAGTCAATATCGAGCCAAATCCTCCTGCTTTTTAGATTCTTTCCAGCAATTTGTACAACGATCGGACTTTTACAAGCAAAATCTCGCATTATTTCCGTCAAGTCAACTGAAGAATGTCAGTAACCATAACTAGTGATTTGAGTGAGTTGAGCAGTAGACGAACCCCTGATTTGATTCATAAGCTTTGTATCCTGGCTGATCTTGATGAATTCTTGAAATTCTGGATCAGTTCCTTTGTAAGGAACAGTAGGCAGCTGTTTTGTGGTGCCAGGGAATGGTATAAATAATGGTGGTTCGGCCTCTTCCCATTCCTCGTCCGATATGTGTTTCGATGCCTCCTCAGCAGCCTTGTCTAAGGGACCGAGAACTATTCTGGTGTAAACTTCAAAGCAGACATATACCACTATGAAACTAATTGCAACGTTTCTATATAGCATCAGCACATATCCTTCCTGCAGACAGACTCCGAGCATGTATACCTCATTCTAATGGGTGGTTTCCTGAAGCGAACCACATGTGGATTTGATGCCGTTCCTGCGTATCTCGGAGCATTGCTGCGCATAAATGATGGATTTGCAGCAAAATGGCTAGGTCCTGATCTCGCCCGTACATTCGTTGCCCACGCACTCGTCAACCGGGGTTTAATCAATCGGAACATCGTGAAGGGTAGAAGTCAAGGCCCGCCTTCGAGTTGGCGAGCCTCTGATGGCGAAAATCTGTGGCGAAATGAATAGATACTCGGGGACCACGAACGCGATGGCGATGCGAGATCCAGTAGAGTTTATGGGAGGGAATTGTTGCTAATCAAATAATAGTCGTTGGGGTACGCGTGAAAATTGAAGATATTTGGTAGCAGAGCACAAGAGCACAAGAGCGCAAGATGGATGAGGTAGATGTTCTATTCTAAAAATACTGAGTCGGCATTGTATTCATTTATCTCCGAATAAAGCAAATAAATACCTACACACAAGGAAGGCCTTTGATGACATAATTCTCAAATCCGGGTCGATAATACGGTAATATCGAACAATAAATAGCTTGAATGGGTAAATATTCAATATAATTACAATTCAATATAATACTGTGTATTTCAAGAGTTCCCAAAATATACCGAAGAGTCTTCAAACCATCTTCAATTTGTGATCTGGAACTTTTCTGGACATCATGAATGCATATTCTATAATATCAGCCTAACTCGAAAGTGGTTAGCGTCTAACTTGTGCTTAGCTTGGTACAAACACCTTGAGGTTATCAGCGTCAAGGCTTCCCAGAAGATCACTTTAGCATGAGCCTCTCAAATCAAATCAACAAAACTCATCAACAAATATGAAGCTCTCCTCCAGCTTCCTTTTGCCATTACTGGCCAGTACAGTTTGTGCTGCATCGGATTCCGCTCTTGCCTATATCCTCGAAGGCCAACAAACGCCAAACAACCTCATATCACCTCCAGCTCTTTCTCCCAATGAAGCACGACTCGTCCTCGCACAACGATTGGGCGTATCACAATTTCATGATGTCGGATCGGTTGGCAGTGAGGCCATTAAATACATCAATAAGTTTGGAGGTCAACTGAAATCATTATTCAACGATGCGCCAAAAGACAGGGCGGCTGAGTTGGTTATCATCGTTGAGGGTGTATCCGAAGAGACGGCTGGATCACTACTAAACTCGTTATCTTCTATCAAACCAGCATTCACAATCTCAAATCCACCTACGGCTAGGACGACCGAAAAGTTGGCAGATGATTTGGAATTGCAAGTCGGAAAGGCGAAGGATTGTACCCTCGACGATGCTATCAATCCATTCGCAGATCAATGTTGGAACGGAAAATCAAAGATTATGCACCTTGACTTGAACAGAAAATCCGAGGTACGAGAATTGTTCTGCTCGTGATATTGATGGCTAATGTTTGCGACAGCATAAGGAGTTTATCAACACATCTTACGAACGATTGACCAAATTCGCCTCAAAAGCAGAAATGAACGTTATCGTTGTTCTCATGCCCGAATCCCGCAGAGGTGGCGGCTCTTACGGTTCTTATACAAGACCCTCACAAAAGAAGCTCTCTAGCAGACAACAATTCGAAGAACCAATGACTGAGTTTGTCGACCACCAAGTACAAGAAGTCCCAAACTCCAATTCTTCCCGCAACAACAATACCGTCATCAAGACAACTCTTCCCGTTTGCCACGCTTCCTTGGACTCTTGTATCTCTTCTACCAACAACTGCTCATCAATGGGTGCTTGCTACAAGAAATACACGTCCCAATCTGGTGATTGTTTCGCCTGTAAATGTGGCCCTGATTCAGGACGTGGAGGATCCGCTTGTCAGAAACGAGATATCAGTGGACCATTCTGGTTGATTTTCATTTCCAGTCTCGTTCTCGTTGGACTTGTTTCCTGGGGAATTGGTATGCTATATAGCATTGGTGATGAAAAATTGCCCGGCGTTATTGGTGCTGGTGTTTCTTCCGGCAAGACGAGATAAATTTTTGTATGAAATCTAGAAGATATGTATGCTTAGGATCGAAGATTGAGAAGTTCGAAGGACTTTCATTTTATCAGGGTTGGCGTTTCATATGAAGAGGGAGATCGAGAGACTTGTAATTGTTTGTCTGGGCTGGCTGTATAGTGGCCGGTGTATAGACACGGCGCGTCACTTATTTATAACAATGAAATTTTATCAGTCCCTATCATCCTCTGAAAAGGCACACACATAACTGATGTATTGTGGTTTTCGTCTTGTTCATATGTTTTTGAAGATGTGTTTTTTGATCACATACTTTCAACCAAGTGGTGGCTTAGTATGAATGACTGTCCAGATTTCATGAGTGTCATTTTTTATAATTCTTGCCATCTTTCACTACAACAACCATTCATTTCCATATGCAATATGGGGAATTCAATCTTTGATCATCTTTCTCTGTACTAAGTGCGGAAATAGATATTCATGGGATTCTGGTTGCGTTGATGGGTGAGGGTATAGAACATGAGATGAGGATTATCACTGGAGATTGCATTATCTCCCCGAATATAGAAAGAAGGTTCCTGGGAAAGACTTCTGGTAGCAATTTCAACTCAACAGCCATAAATTTGTATTATGGGAAGTTTGTAATGAAGAGGTCTTATGTAGAGCAATACACATACAATATCGCGTGGGCTTACAAGCTTTGAGCAATCGTTCTTCTAACCAGGAGGGTGATTTGCAAGGCTCCTTAAGTTCCTTTTTGGTTGTTGATATTGCGCTGTCAATGGTTATTTCAATTTATTGATAACCACACTTTTTCAACAGTTGCCGCCAGTAGCTGTGACAATTGTGACGCTCACACTTACGTTGCCCTTCATCTTATCCATACAAAAATGCAATATAAAACCTCACTATATAGTATCCGCTTTAGCGCTCCTGATAAGAACCCATCAACAAACCGCGGAAAGATGTGTTTTCGTCTACATCAGTTCTCCATGTTTGCATGACAATGTGGATTTTGATGTAGCCATGGAGGGAACTTGAGTGTAATTCGTTGTTACAACTCAGTCTTTTTCGAGCATCGTTTCGCTTCGCTTCATTGGACTGCAGTCCAAAAGATACAGTGGGTGCGACTATGCGTACGATATTTCCCAGTTTTCGTGTTTAGATTCACTGGAGATATCATGAGTGTGAAGATAGATCAATCCTTTCATATAAAAAGGGCTTGAATGTATCCAAAGTATTAGCAAACGCCCGGAAGATTGGTGTGTCGTCAGTATCAGCGCAATTATTCGTGTTCCAGGCTTTTGCACAATCTAGTATTTATATGACTAAATTCTCGTCGACGGCTGGACTTTCCTTGGGTTGCTATAATATAAAATGGAGATTGACGATAGCGTTGAGATGTAGCCGAGAAATTGACAGTGATCGATCTATGATAACGGTTGATGTCTAGTAATGATAATAGGAGCTTCATCCATCATGTTTTGGATAAACCCCTTTTTCTTGTTGGAGAGAATATAGAAATGAACGATTTGTAGAAGAACTGATAGGAACCAGAACCTTGTGAGTACATTTCATCCTTCCTGCTGAATTGCAGATGGGGAGATGAAAAGAAGGGGAATAGAATCTTTTATATATCATCAACTAAAATACGATGCCATGCAACTCCTTAGACTTATAAACAATATATTAGGGCCGCGGATATCACATAAGATAAGATGTATGCAATCTAGCATCGAAATCTATCCATTTCAACCCGCTCCAGCCGAGTTTTTTCTCAATCTGTCTACCAAACTGGACGCGTATCATTGGCACACCTCAAGCTATATAAATCTACTATTATCCCCTTTCAGAATCTGCATACATAGAACCAACTAGATTGAAGGGAATCATTATGTGTCATAGAGCCATTACTGATCGCCGAATCCGCAAAGTGCAATCAATCTGAATGGTAGTTCTCTTGCCTGCTACATAAAAGTAAACGAGTGATTTGCATCAATAGGAAGACGCATGTGAGTTAATCGGCAGTGTGTGTTCACTGAGATATCATAATGGCAGTAAATATCAACTTATCGGCGAGAAGATGACCAAGTTACTGAAATGTATCATCCCTCTCAGTGGAGTTTTTACCAAAGGAGTTGAGAACTTCTAGTCAGATCATCTGATGCTTGATTCTCCGGTCTGTGATGTCCTCGTAGTTGGTCCGAAGTTGTAGTTACATTTTTGAAGACGCGAGGTTAATATACTTGAGATTGAGAATCTTCTGTGGTACATGATAGACGAAATGGACAAACGTAGTGGGAAGTTCAGGAGGCTTGGAGTGGATTTGGGGTTAAAGAAGTCTAGGGACATGTCTTCGATGATCTACACTATAGGGATGTTGTGCTTTTGATTTTGCGTCTAGAAATTCTTTCCAGCCGCACCAGATCAATGTATATAAAGTCATTGATCTACAAATGGGTTGAGTTCCATCGAGTAATACTATTCAGCAAATAAATAGGCTAAACAGGTACGCCTATATTCATACTGGTATGGTTTTACTTATGTGAAATTAATTTCCACTTGCATCAAGCTCTGTTTCTCGCCGACAGTCACACTTATCCTTCCCCCTAATTCCATCGTCTAGTCATATTCCATCACATATACACTATCATTGCCATCTTTCCACTGCCAGAGGTACAATTATCGTCAACTTCCTTATAGACACAATCTCAACACTTTTTTGTTTTCGCCTGCCAGACTTACTGCAAGTATCTAGGTAGTTCATATCCAAAACTTATGTACAGAACTATAGTATCCTGGTTTTTGCCTACCAGCACTGGTTCGTTTCCTATCTGAAGTTTTTGATGCCTTTTTTCATGGACGTTAGAAGCCTTTTTATACTACCACTTGAGGATTGAGCCTCGCTTTATATTCATGGCTTCACAACTAACTCATCCTGCTATCCGAAAGCAATCTAGCTTAAATCTTTGGTTTATAGGTAGAATTTATAACCCGGCATCTTCAATTAGATATCAATAGTCAGGTGGTGACTGCTCATGAGTTTCAGGCGTGTATATCCGCTATAGACTCCAGGAAATGGCGTAGTTAAAGATGACAAAAATTGAAACAACTTGAGTATTCCGAAAGTAAGAATCTCTTGAGTGACTTTTCCCATTTACAGACAGCTTCCCAGAAATCTTCTTGGGTGTGAACATCCATTCTCCACCATGCAACACACATATTATGCACAGTTTAATTAACTTCAGACAGAACTAGAGCTATACATACGTGTTTTCTCAAACCAGGTTGAGACGACACAATTCTAGAGATTCCTATATATCAGGAGAGATATCTCCGTCCGCAACAATTGCAAACTCAATAATGAATTCTAAGGCGATATTACAGCGTGACCATAACAAAGTACGACGCCATGACAATACTTGATAGACTACCAGATGTGAATCCCGAATTCATATAGTGATTCATTTGATCTTCGATTGTGTTGTAAGTCTCAATATTAGTATTGAGATCCCAAGAATCTACTCTTGATCTTGTCATGGGGTTAGCTCCCATCTGTCGCATAATGAGGAGAGATGTCAAGGAGGGACTGAACTTCTGTATATCCAATAAACAATACAAATTCGTTACAATCTCAAAGCTTAGGTTCATTTCCGGAAGTCGCTCTATCAACACCTACCTATTACTCCTTCATATCCGACTCTCAAAGTACGCTAGTCGTCAAAGTATGGTGCGTGTATGCGTGACACAGCGAAATCTCATCGCAAACGAATACTCGATAATCAGCTCATAAAAAAACAGATAATTCTTTCCAGCAATAGATATGCGATCATAAGTTAGTTATCTTGAATAAGCATTTCAACGATTAAAATGCTATTCTAGATTTGGAAATAGATATAAGAGGTTTCTTCAAGCGATTCTAATAACATATGCAATTTAGTAACTCCAGTAAAGCTTCAACATTGATATATATGTAGACTATTTCCTCCTTATTCACTCTTACCTGCAATTCTGGAGTCAAAGATATCCACATATGGAAAAGAGGAAGAAGAGAAGTTGGACGTGAAAGTAGGATTATATACTAGCTCAGCGAGTGCTTCAGAAATTCAATATCTCTTCTCTCAAGTACCTTCATTACTATAAATTATCATACAAATGGTCTAATCCATTTTCTCCTTCTTTTCATTACTTACACTTCTCATTCTTATTTAAAGATATCTATTATATCTCTCATGTTTGTTTCTCTCCCGCATACGATATAAGATTATTATGTGAGGTTACATACACGCAGATTCAATGGACATAAATGCTTCTTTACGTTGTTCTGGCAATATATGTTATCATTATCAGCCTTAGTTTTTATTTCTCTATAACTCATTCTTCTTCTTCATTATCATTGATCATCGTTGTTGTCATCATCACTTCCTCCAAATTCACTCCCTCAAACCCACAAAACTCTCAAATATCATCAGTATTTCCCCTCGTTATTCCCCCTACAATCCCCAAGGCAATGATTTACATCACTTAACTCAACCTCAATCCCCCAAATCCATTGAATCTCAGACCACAAATGAATTTTAATATCTTCGAATTCTATAAAGGGTATCATATCGCACATTATATACCTCCATTCTAGGTACACCCGATCATCATGCTCCCAAATTTTCGCTGACGCTATCCAAGCATCTCATTTAAACGTCCACCTACATCCCCATTCAGAAAAATTATCTCACAAGCTAAATGAATCCAAAATCCCCTCTATCTATCCCTCTTAATCGAAGCCAGATCCATACCGGCAATCTTCCTCCGAACCTCATCGTTGAATCCATGCGAAGATTCATATATTCATGAATTCATCCCATCCCATCATTCTTCTCTTATTCCTTGCGGTGGAATAGCATTTTCGGGGCCTTGTCCTGGAACATCTATTTCTGCTTCTTTTTCCCTTTGCGTTTCCTTTCCCTTGCCTTTATCCACAGCAGGAATTTTGTTATTTTCGACTACTCCGATCGAAGCATTCCTTGTATGCGTCCTCTGTGCCTCCATCTCAGCAGAACTTGTCGCGTTCCCTCCATCCCTACTGCCTAAACTCAAACCTCTTAATCTACCCCCCACAACCCTATCCAAAAATCTTCTTTCCTCCCTTTTCCTCCTCTCCTCTTCCTCCAAAAACTTCCTCTCCTTTTCGGCACTCTCACTCTTGTCCATTGCATCCTCTTCTCTCCTTCTCACCTCCTCCTTATCCAACATTTTATCTCTCCTCCTCACCACTTTCCCCATCACTTTCTTTGCTCTCTTCCTCGTCTTTACATACGCTTCTAATCCCACCAATACCGCATACGATCTCGAAATGCTTACTCTTCCCATATCACAACCTTCACCTTTAAGATTCTTAACGAAGGCGCGAAAATTGGAGACAGGAGGTCTATAATGCCCACTTAGTGGACTAAGTTTTGTTAATCTTCCATCTTTGATTTTGATCAACCCAGCTGCACTAATTCTACTTCCGTGAAGAAAAGAAGAATGCTGAAATGCACCAGATTGTTTGATTCCAACATATAGACGAAACGAAGTATCAGCTACAAAAATCCAGGTATTCTTTTTGACCGAACCACGAAGAAGTTTATTGAAGATGGTAGATGCGGACATATGGGAAATCTTTTTCATTCCCTGTGCGTTATCATACTCGGGAGATGCGTATTTAGAAGCGCGGGATTCTTCTTGTTCGGCTTCGAGTTTTTGTTCTTGAGTTTGAGATTGTGGGCGGATATGTGGATGTGAGTGATGATGGAGATGAGATTCATCGCTGGAACTATCGCTATCGGATTCCCCTTCATTATCTGCTTCGCCACTCAAAGGTGTAAAAACAGGCGTATCGTCATCATTTCTCACGATTCCTTTGATGCTGTCCCTCCACTCCGTTGTCGTATCAATCCTTTCGCCATTCTTGGCCCAACGTAATCTTCCATCTCCATCAATCTTGACCAAGTAATCCAATCTCTCCTCCTTACTCAAATATCTCACTTGTTCCCTATCCAGCCTTTCTCTCGGACAACCTTGACAATCAATAAATCTTCCCTCTCCATAGTCCAACCAATAAAAGAAATTCTCATTTGTATTTGCCTTTTTCCATTCCCCATGGTACGTACGAAGGTTCGAGCCATACCTATGTTTAAGATCGACCATCTCAAGAAAATATTGCAAATCCATTATTTTCGCAGCTTTTTGTCTTGCAGCCTTTTCTTCCATTCGACGTTTTCGTTTTGCGGCACGTTCTTCTTCATTCAAATCTCCAGAGTCTTCATCACTTTCTTCATCTGATTCCTCATCTCCACCTGCTCTTCGAGCTATCATGCCAATTTTCTTCCAATTTTCTCGGGCGTGAGAGGTTCGATTTTGTGTTGTTGCCGTTGAACTCCCCATTCCTTCTGTATGTATCGACGGTTCTCCCTCAACATCAAAGCTCCTACTACCTCTTTCTCTCTCCCCACTATCTCTCGCTCTCGGTGTCGTCAAATTTCTATACCTAGCTTCCTTAACAGCTTCCACCCATCGAGTTCCAACATCCAATCTTTTTCCTTCCAGAATCCTCCGTTCCCTATGTCCTCTATAATTTCTCTGTATAAGTTCTGCGGCTTTCCTCCTTTCATCTTCACTCAGATTGGGATTTTCACTCAATCGTCTTGCGATACCTTCGACCTCTTTTTCTTCTTGGACATGGTTAATTTCTTGAATGACTTCTGGTGGTGGCATGGCGAGAGAATTAATATATTCTTGATGGGATTTCGAAGATGCTTTGCTAGAAATACTAAGACGGGATGGATGATGTGAATGTTGGGAATTTGATCGATCGTGAGATAGTTGAGGATTCGATCGGTTGTGATTCGTATTTATAGTTGTTGGATTTGTACTCGCCGACGTCGTGGTTGTCGTCGCTGTCGTCGCTGTCGTCGCAGATCTTGAAGGGAAAGTAAATTCGCTATTTAACATATCCTCAAATTTGATTTTCGAATCGCATTTCTCATGACTTGTGTTTCCATTTATTCCATTGATCCCATTCACTTCTTCGTACGGCTTATAATTCCCACCATGCGCATTCACATTCACATTCGCAGTCGGTATATCTTCTCGCACGGAACCCAGACTCCGCCTCGATGTATTTTTATTTAAAGATACATCACAATCAGGGTATGAAGCCGCAACCAATGGAGGGGTCATTTTCATGACGGGAAATCTTGGCGAACCGGGATTTAACAAGAGAGATCAAGGATAAATGGATAATTGTCTTCATCAATTCGAGAAATCTGAAGACAGGCTTTTGTTAATTGAGGATATAATATCGTTCAACAGTAAAGAGTATCAATGAATGAATGAGAATGAGTCAAGTTGAAGTCAAGGATAAGAACATACAAGACAATGGAAATTCTGGAATGTCTCAAATAACATTCCATTTGCAGAACCTCGGGAGTTGTTTTCCCTCCGTACCTTGATTTAATGGCAGTTCCAACATCGTACTCTCTTCATATCTGCATCCGGAATCTCAGGCCATCCCCAAGTGTTTCGTACCAACATTTGAACCAATACCAACATCAAATGCGTCTCGTTTACTTCGTATGTGCATCTTGGACGTCTTGTTGGCGTAACAAGGTTTCTTCACAATGACGTTGAAAAGTTCATTCGTTGCGTAACTTCTTGCTCAGCCTTACAAGTATCCCCGCTGCCCCGGTTAGAGTTGTGGCTCTCGAGTGGCTACAAAACCACGTGATAACCTTACTTTTCTATTGATAGATCCATAGTCTGTATATGTGGCGCACACGGTTAACGGCATCTATTTGCATGGCGTGTAAGAGCGAAAAGGCAGCACCATCTTACAACTATTTCACTCGACTTGTCAAATGTGTTGCCACGTATATCTGTTCTAGAGCATGCGAGAAGTCGATATATCGATTCGAATTGGGTTGTCATTGCAGCTGGGTTAGCTCTATGGCCCAGAAAGCCGAGAATTATGAGCCCTTTGCCAATATCTTCGGGGTCGCTCGTTAGACACAGTGCAGTTGATATAAATCAATCTACCAAATCACAAGGCAGTATACCTTTGCACTAACCGAACTCCCAAGTGCCATTTCCAACATTCAACTGGGACTTCAAGAACTTGGCCGCATGGATTGAGGCCTGGAAGCCAAGTGATTCCAACAAGGTTTCATTCTCTGAAAGGATCGAAAATGCCCAGGTCATCTCGAATGTAGTGGTGGAAAGTGCAGTGGGGTTTAACTCTTCTGCTCAGAATCTTTGAAGATACAATTTCGTATATAGTCCTTTGCTCCATGATTCCATGGAAAGGTATACATAGGATGAGGCAAACGGCGGTAAACGCTGGAAAGACCGTCGACGAGTGCCCTACAACGTGATGCCTGACACAATTAAAGTGTATTTTTTCCATGAACGCTCCAGTGGTATGCAAGGGCCGTGCCGAGTAACTACACGTGGGAAAGTGGCCTTTTAAGATCACGGATGATGTGTGCGTGTGTGAGGACGGTGAAATCTAGGTACACGGTGTATGTGAGTGGTTGTTGAAATTTTGGTACTTGCAGTTGGGATTCGAAAATGAAAGAAGTCTATTACGAGGATGTTCCAGTTTTCTGTTTTAAGAAACTGTAGTAGTTTCAATTTGAGAGGGAGTTAGTGAACACTGGACATACGTTTCCGCTGTTGGTAGAAGACTATAGCCCCGTACCAAACACGCATCCCCCATCAGCTACGGTTCTCCTAGTCCAGCCTAACTCAGAAGACTTCTTACATTGGTCAATCGCAAAGAAAGGTCATATATACGGTCGTCTGTAGAGCTATTGTATATCTCATTCTATATGAATTTCCCATATCACTCCTTCACAATTACACAATTATGCAAGAAACACCACCTTTTTCGTCGTAGTCTAAGAAACTATTTAACCAGCGTCTTGGTCCAGAGTCAGCATAAGAAATAATATCAAAAATTTCCCACAATAATTGAAGCTCGACACTTTGATAAGCTCTAGCTTTGAACATGGTATTTTCGAAGGTCTTCTTCTTATGTCTTTGATATGAGTACATGCATGCACCCATTTAAAAGGACGAACAAACCTCACTGCTGCCACTTTCACACTACTGTTACCTATAGATCCTAAATTCCTTGCCATCACTCATCATCGTTAACATTCTCACCGTCATTCCCACTATCAAATTCTCCTTAGTTCTCCTCTCTAATATCACTCTGTTGACAAACCTAAGCCTGTCATCCTACTCTTTTTTTCGCCCTTTCCTATATCTATCACGGGATAAGTCACGTTTACACCCTTGCTCAGTCATACAAGAAACATTCGTGTTATACAGAGAATTATTCGAGTTGATGTATTCATTCATATCACAGCCGATGCCGTGTTTTGAACTCTAGTTGCTATAACTTAACCTTATCACAAGAGTCTGTCTCGTCTTCACCAACCGAACTATACATATTTCACATCCGGTTTTATATCTTTGATATGGATATCATATCAATACCTACCTAAGCAAAGCAAAATCCCAGTACTAAGAAACTGAAAACTAACATTGTAAGTTCTCATTTCGAGAACGAACAGACTCAGCAGTCTACCTGCTACTTTCGTAAATAATGTTTCGTGAAATACTCCGGAAGACACGTCGTTAGAACAAGAGCTTTTTAGTTGGAACTTCAATGATACTGATTTCAATAGCAATTAACGAGATCAATCATAATACACTATTGAAGTGCAAATCAACTGAAAGACACTTGTAACTCAACACCTGATAATCTAGATGTTACCTTTACCAGCTTAATTCCTCTAACTTTCTACTCGGCTATCTAGGTAGACAATATATCAAACCATCCTCTCCAGCCTGAAAGTTCCTCCCTCCCTCCCTCCCCCTGACAAGCCAAGAGGTATTAACATTCGCATTTGCCGAGATCATTGCGCTAAATGATGAATTTATATCCTCCCACTCCTCCCTACAATTCCACATCCCTAACCAACAACATATCACAATCAAACTCGAGTATTAAGAACTAGCGACTTCGGAACATACACGCGAGTATTCTTCTTTCTCTTACTCAGGCGTGATAGATTCGAATCGAACGAATTAGATCGAGATAAAAAGAATAAAAGTATGAGATAAGTGCATTTTGCAGTAAAGAATAAGTAACAACACCACCACCATATTGATGACAAACCCCTTACAATCCTCCAAAACAACGAGAAGAAAAGTAGCCACAGCCCAGCCTACCCCAAAGATTTGTGCACCTGCACACTCCATTTTCCCCTCCTCCACCCCTATCATAGAATACCATTCATTCATTCACCCATCATCCCCACCTAGAAAAACCATCACTGACCCCCCAAAAAATATTCCTCAAAGTAAAAATATAATAATTAAATTCTTATTTACCAATCCCTCCTCCCATGAATACAAAAAAAGTTACAACAATAACCAATCATAAACCCTTCTCTCTGTCCCATCATAAAAGCCGCCGCAAAAGGGTATCATACCGCTTAGCGCATCGTCTAAATCATAAATAACAAGAAGCGCGCTAAAAATATGTACAAACGTGCGAGTATGTTGGACTTCCAAGTGTGGCGGGACTTGGTGCCTCTTTTTCTCGAGGGGGGGTTCGTCACAGAGTACACGTGCCTTGTCGTATAATCACGACCTGTGAATTCGATTCGCTTCTTTTCCTCACAGCTCCCTCCGGGGTTTCAACGTCGAATCAAATTAGTTGTCCTCGGAATTTCCCCTGCAAATGCCGCTCCTGAATTAATCTTTCCCCTCCAAACCCCAAAAACCTTGACTTTATCTTTAAATATTAATTTCACTCCGTTGTATCATTACCTCCCAAGATGTCCCCCATCCATCTCATGCACCGTTCTCGGCTGTTCCATCTCGCTCGGCTGCGGTGCATAATACCCCTTCTTATCCGCCATCCCGATTCCACCCGCCTCTCCCAAATTTCCCCGTGAATATCCCGTTCCAATTTCACTTGGACTATGTTCTCCACGCCCAGCCACTTCGTGTGGGTTTTGCATATAAGCTCCCCCTGCAGGCTGATATCCTTGTGAATTCTGATTTGGATTGTGATACTCTTGCCCGGGAAATCCTGCTTCATCCTTAGGAAGTTGATTAGCCTGTTGCTTTGAAGCGCGTCTTTTTCTCCATAAAAGCCACCCAAGACCCGCGATAGCAAGTATACCACAGGGAATAGCGATACCGGCACCGATAGCGACAGCGTGATTAGAAGAAGATGCGGTTGTGGTAGGTAGAGGGGCGGTGGATGTCTGGGAGACGGCTGACTCGGAGGTTGCTGCTGTGCTTGAACTGGATGTGGTGGTGGTTGATGCCGATGAAGTAGTTGCGGAAGATGTAGCAGATGTAGAAGATGCAGAAGTTGTGGATGATGTGGATGATGAAGATGAAGAGGTGTAGTCGAGGGGAACTTGAGCAAGAAGTTTGGCTACGGGCGAGATATTGAATATATCTGAGTCATTGTCGCAACAAGCAAAACTCCCTACACCGTAGGCTCCAGTATCACAACAACTGATTTGGGTCAGTATCGAACAATCCAAATTCATTTGATTGGTAGAACATACTATTCTGTTGTTGATGTTATAGCTCCATTACAAAATCTTATACCAGCTGTTGAACTTCTAGCATCTGAGAGTTGGTTAGTATTCCCAGCCCACCAACGTAGTTTATATAACTTACAACTAGTACATTGATTTAGACAGGCGGGATCTTTCCATGTAGGATCTGTACATCCAACTCTTAAATAATCTTGAACATTTCCATTTGCTTGTTGACAAACACCATTTGAAAAGCATATAGCACCAGCTGCACAACATGAACTATGACCTGTGGTTGAATTATCACATCTATATCCTGCATTGACATTATGTTGTCCATTTATAACATAACATGTTGTTGGCGTATCCGTCGTTGCAGCTGATGCTAATAATGGTAAAGAAAATGAGCAAAACAATAAAAATTGTTTTCTTATTGATATTCGCGAAGCCATTATCTCTGTAAAGACTGTAGTGATATATCAATGTAATTGGAGGGAAGAATTCAAAAAGTTAATGATGGGGAAGTAAGGATGATATGAGCGTGGCACAGATCGAAATGAATCAAGATGTGGATATCTAGAACGATACAATGTGAAAAAGTCTCGAATGATTTGATCTGATAACCCAGCTTCCGAATTAGCTACTCCCAGAAATGGTTTGAAAATCAAATAGTTCTTAGACTACGAAAGAACGTAAAAGGATTGTAAAAACGAGAGAATGAATGAAGAGCACGAGAAAAAATTATCAACCAGGTCTCAAGGAATAGCTGAGTTTAGGAATAGCTGAAGGAGTCAACAAAAGCTTACCTTCCCTTGAGTACAAACCAACCTAGGGATTGTACGTGAAGGATTTATATGGGTCCCATATACCTAGCCCTGTCAGATTTATTTTCCGTTTTCCCCAAGAGATACAACATTGGTAGGTTGAGCCCCCATAATCCCTTGGATGGACATGGAAATCAACATGGATCCCGAGAAAGATCCAAGCCAAATCTAGTCGCCGACTTGAAGAAAAGCATGGCGGTTAAAGGAGATTCTAGAAACTTATGAAACCGAGATCCCATATTTCGCCAAATACAATGGGAACGAAGTATTTTTATCTAACGTGAGGATTTGATTGCGAGTTCTTCTCTATAACGTTAAGCGCGCTCTACTTGAAATTCAAGACTGATAAGAAAAAAGTATCACGAATATGAAACACGAAAAGGATCTTGCCTGAAAAGTTGTGGATCTGTGGCATAACTTTCCTTTCACATCTTTCGTCTTGACAACGAAATAATGGAGAAAAGAAGCGAAATTTGATGAAGGGGTGGATAAGATTTGAAGCAATCTCGAAAGCAGTTTGGCAATGAAGATCAGGATTAAATTAAGCTTGTATGTAGTATTGTAAGCGAATCCGATGAAAGAATGATGATTAATTCACTCTCCAATCATCGTGTATACCAATTTCCTAATCTAGTTGATGTCGAGTTAGAAAATACTACCTGACCACGTTTTCACAGTGGGAGTTGAATTAAACTACCAACAACCACCAACAAATGATGAGATCTTTCAAACGCGAATGCCTTTGAACTCATACCTTAACATGGATATGAACTCATAAATTCAGCATACCAAATTAACAACCAGTCCTCCTCGAATTCATCTATATAATAATTCGCATCCTCTTTTTCTTCTTCGTGAAATAGCCGGTTCTATTGCTCCCATCCATCCCAATCATACAGTATAATTCACCATGCAAATATACTGTCAATATTATATATAATATACCTGAGATTCCCCAATCTTTGCAAATTCCAAGCCTGCATCAACTAACCTTACCCATTTCCTTCACCTCGTATATACCACGCCGCAGAATGGATAACCCCGGGCTGAATTTCAAACCTGCATGAGAATCTAGGGTATGAGACGAACGACCTCAAAAATAACCTCGAATGAGGCGATGATTCCTCGTGCTACTGTTACATTTCAAGTGGTGAGTATCCGAGTGGATGATGATTTTCTTTTTCTCTCATGGTGTTTCTTGCTCTGACCCTATGTGTCAGAAATCGAGGATTGATACATGAAAGTTCATATCTCAATCATCGAAACTGAATGAACCAAATCATTCAAAATTGCATTTCCCGCTTCATAGGATATCGGGTAGGAGAAATTGCTGTACACTACCACCGACACCCGCTGGAGTTTCTGGAATCAATAACATGATATGATATTGAAAGATAGATCTACAAGAGGTCTCCCTTACAAATGTATACCAAGAAACTCGAGAAACTCGAGAAAAAAATTCCAGTGAGCTGCAGCATATTCACATGATAAGAATGCGTAGCCTCCACAGCACACCACAGGTACATAGAGAGAGAGAGGCGTAAGCTTACATTTTGTATCTCCATCTCCACCACTTACTCTCAATCGACATATTCGAGAATCTATCCCAGAATCACAAGTAAAACGCACATCTCCCATGACATCTATCTTTGTGTCTAAACTAGATGTATACTCGTACAGCACAGTACAAGTAAACACTCCCCAATTCCACAAATCAAACATCATTACCAAGAGGGACCCCATATCCCTATTCCCTCATCCCATCAAACCCAAACCCAAACCCAAACCTACTTTCGAACACTCCGACTGTCTCTTTCTCTCTTTAAAAAACCCCTCACAACAGCACGAGGGATGTATATGTTTTTAATGATAGATTCCTAGGTAGGTGGCAAGAAACCCGTCCTCATCGTTACCAATTCCTTGCAAGCTATCAATTATATAATCACCAGGGAACAATTACCACTACTTCTTGGAATTTGACCTTCATCCATATCATGAAATCACAAGAAATAAAGATACTATAGGATTTTGGATTCATTTCTAGCAAAAAAGAGCAAGATATTCTGCGTGGGCTTTAACAACTTGAGCTACTCTCAGCCATGCACAATTGCATCTACTCCGCAATCTTCATGGCCCCAGTTTCCGAATTCGAGCTGCGGAACATACTCGACTGTCCAGGAAAATCACGCAATGTTCTCATGCGACGTTCTTGTCTAACCATTCTTCCCATTGATCAGCAGTAAAGGAGCTGCTGATTGAGTTCTCCACAACTCCGTCGAACTAAAATCAAATCAGTACATTTTATCCAACTTCCTCTCTCTTCCCCGTTCTTCAAACACAAGCCACAGTCTCACTTAGAAGCAGCCAACAGAAAAAGAAAAAACTCACAACAACAGTTGGTGTAACATGAATTCCCACCAATCTATTCATCTTAACCAACACCTTAAGTTGATTCGTAACCCCATTTCCGGAATTCATACTTCCATCTGGGCCTGGCTTATTGTCAATCTTAAGCAGGTCATACATTTTCTCCTCGTCGATTCCTGCTTCTCCTCCAATCTTCGCGAGACGTTTGTATGTTGCATTACGTGTTTCATTAACGACATTTGTGTCGAAGAAATCGTTTTGTTGCTTAAAGAAAGAGGCCGAGAAAGGATAGAACTTTTGGGGTGAGAGGGTTAGGACTAAATGGAAAAGATTAGTTATGGGAGGGAGACTTGGAGAGAAGGTGAAAAGATAAAGCATACCAGCGACACCAGCTTCGTGGACTAAGGTACTACTTGGATGCCATGGTTGAATTTGTTGACGAAAGATGATTTGAACTTTTGATGCGTATTTTTGTTTGATTAGGGGAATCACAGAAGTGTAAACTGTGTTGAACATTTTGGCCGAGAACTATGGGAGGTGGGTATTAGTTTGTAATTTGAGTATAGGAGGAATTTTGAAGCGAGAGAAGGTTGGAAGTAGAGGATTGTGGGGAGAGAAAGTTGGAGATGGAAGATAGAAGATAGAAGATATAGAGAGTACAAGACAGATATTCGATAAAAGAATGATCAATGAGTAGAACTCCATCTCACAGAAATGAGCTACAGCACCCCTCGATTCGAAACCACCTTCATCTCCCTAATTCGCAATCATAGCCAACACAACCGATTTACCACTGGGTAAATGGACTGTCTACAAGCCGGAAACCTCACCAAAGTCCTCATAGAACCATCATACCGACAGGCAGATATAGAACGAATGCTGGTGCCAAGAAGAAATTGAGGTTTTGGGAAGAGAAAAGACACCGAGTAGATGGTTGAAAATATCAACAAGACTCATTCCAACCCAGTCTCAATGCCCTTCCAAAATGATACACCATCTCAACCTCAACCTCAATCCCAAACCCATCCACTACCGCTCTTCCCTTTCCCTCCCCCCACCACTAACAAACAGAACCCCAAACAGAAACATAACCCAAACTCAAACCCAAAAGAAAAGAAAAGAAAAGAAACAACATACCGGACAAACATAATCCAAATACAATTCCAACGTATGCAAAGCCTGAGCCGGAGCCTCCGATGCCAGAAATCTCTGACCTGCGAATTTAGGTGGGAGAGCCATGATTCCTTTCCTCTCGGTCGACTTTGTTTCCTGGTTGCTTGATATATGCAATGTGCACTACAACTCTAACCTATAAACTATAAACTCTGTCACTCACAATGTAGGTAGGAGGGGTAATGAAGAGTAGACGAATAGATAGATAGGTAGTTAAGCCTCGCCTTGCCGAGATGACGTGACGTGACGTGACGTGACGTTGCTATGGAATGTGGGGTAATTCTCCTCTTCCCTTCCCTCACTTCCTTCTCTTTGAGATAAGATAAGAGAGATGAGGACTAGGTCAGTACTACATAGGTGCTAAGCAAGTGAGTCTGTAGTAAATACCTAGTACTTCTATATATACACACATACACACATACACACATATATATACATAAATACCTACATACACATATATACACACATACTCTCACCACCTACGATACTATCTAATCTAATCTAATCTAATAACCTTAAAGTTCCAAGAACTTGAGATGAGATGAGATGAGATTAGCTCATTAGGTATATAAGAAAATACCTACCTACCTAGGTACCAGTCCAGTAGATAGCTTCATATACAATAGCTTCATATATAATAGATACTAGATACTAGATAGATATCTCATCTTTTCCTCCATCTATCCATCCATCCATCCATCTTTCCCTTCCCTTCCCAAAATCAGGAATTGAGTTTGGTTGAGACGGGAGTCGATACCTGGATAGCATATGAAACGACAGTACATAGGTATGTAATAGATAAACCTTCCGATGCTAATGAACTAATCGTTAATATCACCAATTCGAGACTCTATCCCCTGCTCATCCTCGACGACTCCCATTACGGATTATTCTAGGAGTACGAACTAACCTTTGAAATCCTTTGTTGTTTACTGTATCACAGATATCATGGAAATACAGAGAGGCATATTATCCCCGTCTATGCTTCATAGCAGAGGTTCCCCTATGTATGAACCATTCCACCCTCCCCAAGTAAAACTGGGTATCAACGTCCTCCATTTCATTAGAAAACTAAAAACTAAATGTGTATGTATGTACTTGAAAGAAAACTTGTACAGCTATAATGCCCCCGCTCATATGTAGTGTCCAATTCATATCGATGGCCAAAAAGGCTGGTTATATATCCTAGTCAAGCTAAAACACCTCTTTCCCCTCCCCCTCCCAATGTAACATGACAAAATGTTGCCCTCTCTCGCCCTTGTTGGTCGACTCCTATTCGAGGTACGACTCAAGAGAATAGGAATTCCTTTAACACTGGCGAGCTCGTAAATTCAGGATTGAGTAATATACAACTGTAGGTACTCATTGTTAGCCAGTTGAACTCATTTGTCTCTCAATGTCTTCCCATACACTCCCATTCTCCCCTCCAAGATTGGAAAAATACAAGAGATATCACTCACTTAAGAAAATACTGCAGACCACTCCTCCTATTTTCCAAAAACTTCGGTCGAAACTTCGATATAACACTTTTCCTCGGTAACTCTGGTATGGTACCCGCCGAATTAGGGAATGTGCGAAGAAGCTTCGTTCGTAAATCTGCAAATTCGCTGTAGCGTTTGCGGATGATTATTGGAGTTCCCTATTCCCATATGTCCATTAGCATTGATCACAATACCCATTTGCGTTATTCTGCAATAAGCTCGGAGTTGAACATGAATGATATCGAGATGAGAGAAGGAGAGAGAGAAAGCACACCAACCTCCAAAGTATCGACCTTCACATTCCAAACCACAAATGCGCCAATGCCCCCTCCTATCCCCAGTCCCTTCCCCGCAATTCCTCCTATCCCACCAATTCCACTCCCATTCACAACGACATAATCTTCAATTACTACACTTCTCGCCCAACAAGCTTCATTTTTCCCCCTTCCATTTATATTTGCATCATCTTCCTCTCCATCTGCAGTGTTGTCCTGCAGAGTGATCCCGCTCGGATGAATCGAATCTATTGAGATGTGGGAAATCGAGCGTGTGTGCGATTGATGCCAGTAGGGAGGGGAGATTGTCGAACTGGGTGAGGTGATAGTTGGAGAGGTTATGGGAGATTCGTTGGCATCTGGGTCTGAGTTGTGTGCGGCTAGAGGAGACGTGTCGGTGATGATTTGATTCGAAGGTTTAGAGGAGGTTGGTGAGGTATTAGGATTAGGATTAGAATTAGGATTATTTAATGGATTGCCATTGCTAGAATGAGGAGGAGTAATGGACTCCATCCATCAATATCGAAATGGCTGGGCCACTATGTGCGTTCCCGCTTTACTTATGCTTGTGTTACCGTGATGATATTTCTAGTGTAATAAATTGTGTGTCGAAACAAAGATTTAATAATAATACGAGTGGCAGTGGCCAAAAAATGAGGTTGACTTTGGGAATTAGTTCAAAAAATAGCTACACTAGAGGTTTCCTGGGCCGACCCGACCAGACCACTGTTCTTAGTGAGAGGAGCCGAGAGATGATCATTTGCACGGCTGGATCCTTGTTTCCCCAACGCAACTTTAAAAACAAGAGGCAACGAAGTAAAGAAGAAAGTTTATCGCCGCTTTGTTCTTTGAGAGGACTTGGCGAGACAGGACAGGAAGGGCAAGAAGGACAGGAAGGACAGGAAGGGCAAGAAGGACAGGAAGGGCAGGACATTCTACATTCTCGATATGTTGATTTGTGGCGATGCTAGAAGATGTTATTGGTATTAGATAAGTACCTAGGGAAGTAAATAGAGGAGGTAATGCCCAGACTAGGGTACTCGATTTATAGTTCTTCAGATACGATATATTTCGATGCATCAATACGATGAATACGAGATATACGAATGATACAAGCACACATCGTTATCGCCATAATAATGATATCAAACAAAATTAAAATTATTAACGACAAAACAAGAAGAAGAAAATCCACCCGAGACATCTGACCGAACCGTCCGTTACTTTGTTGAATCCAACCGTCAGTCAGTCCGCCTTCCACATACATCACATCACATAGGTAGCATAACAGCAGATGGACCGTCTGGTCTGACAGATGCTGCACGGAGGACCGAGAGAGAGTTCCAAGTGAGGAGAAGCTCGAGGTATGAAATTAGTGTCAGTGTGGAGCCGCTCTGAGCGATTTGATATCAAAGGTTGCTCCGAAGTACGACTGTACTAGTCGGTACTCGGGATCCATTCTGGAGACGCTCGAGAGACGTTACTGGCAACGAAAGATGCAGGACAAGGATGTGATGCGTACAACATAATGATCAACTGGATACGCGTACCGTACGTCGCGTAGCGGAATTTCGGGATAAAGGATAAAGGGTAGAAAGGGTGGCTGGAGGAAGTCGGATGAGAATCATGAGAATCGTGAGAATCGTGAGAATCGTGAGATGGAGTGGATAAAGGAGAACGACTGGTTGACGAGTACTGGTGTCTCTACCTACTAAGAGGAAGAAGAAAGTAAGTATTTTCACCGAGGCGGGGAGAGAACGGATTCAACGGATCATCCGTTTTGTGTCATATGTATATTGAATGGAGATTAACGAATGAATGGGTGTACTATCTACCATATCTACCTAGTGGTATCCCACTTATATACACATGGATGCAGATCAACGAATAGCTGGGCAGGCGGTCATATGATATCGAGATCTAAGTCTAGGTCGAGGTCGAGGTCGAGGTAGCTAAAGCAAGATGTGTATGTATATCGGAATTCAGTAGAAAGATAAATACGTGTCTACCTATGTGAATAGAGAATATAAATAGATGCAGAAAGCGCTCGCCACCTGTTGTGTATATCATGAAGAATGGGGTGGTGGGAAGAGGAAGAAGTGATGAGAATCCAACGAGATGTGATCCAGAGAGGCGAATAGTTTTAATATCTACCTAACGTCTACCTCACATCTCGTTCATGCACTATTTCATTCTTTTAGTCTAGTCAATACGAAGAGGACATATGTACGGAAATACATAGATATAGAGATATATACACACATACATGTATACATATAGAGATATATACAGACATACATATATACATATAGAAATACATATTACAGAAATGCAGAAATCCAGATATACAGAAATACATATATACGGAAATACATACATACAGAAATATATACATACAGGAATATATATCGACTACCAAGTGGTATATATGTGTAGATAGTCATATTTTAGGTTGTATCCCAAGATCCATCCATCCTTCCATCACCAAATTCAATTCTTAAGATAGTAACAGAGAGTAACAGAGAGTAACATGGAACCTTGAAACTTTCGGGAAGAAAAGTTGTGCATCTATTCTTCACTAGCTGGGGAGGGAGCTATCGGAACTAAACTCTATCGGGTTACCTGCATCACCCATACCGCTGATAAATGTGCGCTAACGAAGACATGTCTCGATGGTCAAAAGAATGAGTGTGATTAGTATTTCATAGTATTTTATAGTATTTCATAGCATTTCCTAATATCTCCTAAATTCTCCTAAATTCTCCTTCAATCTCCTAATATCTCCTCGCATTTTATCCAATTTCATGCATCTCATAAATTCAATTTCAAAAAACTAACCTAAATCAAGCTTAATCCGGATTACGGGGTATCCCAGACTAGCTCAATCTTGGTGCAGATGGAGGCGCTTTTGGATGAGTTGGGGAAAGGGAAAGAAGAGGGAAAGGGAAAGGACTCACTCACCAGATGCAGATGAACACTCGGCCAATTTGGATATTGAATTGATCTTATTAAACGTTGATCCTCCCTCCCCTCTTTCTCCTCCGTCTCCATCTCCATTCCATTCCATATCCATCTCCATCTTCCATCGACCGTCCTCCTTTTTAACTTGATTATATCCTCCTCTCGAAATCACATTCGCTTTTTGCTTTCATAATATTACATCCCAAGAATTCTTTCGTTCAACACTCTTCTCTCAATAAGACACCCTCTCACACCATACCGGACAACCCATTTTCTGCAAGGTAAATAAACATTCATTGATTCCTCGTTACATTCCAATCTAGCAAACGAAAACACTCCCGCCACCACTTTTAAACTTGAGCAACATCTCATTTCCTGAAGAAAAGATCTTGATAGATGGAAAACTGACCTTGGATGTTCATTGATAGTTTATTCAAGAATATAATTGTCAAACACGAAAAGCTTCTACTTCGATATCAACCTTCTACCTCAGCTTAACTCGCCATCACATCATTCAAAATGCGTTTCTCTACAACAACCTTCGTTGCTACAGCTCTCGTTAGCTTTTCCACGGCTCAATATACCATCGATCCAGAGAGTGTACCATTAGCGACTCGTAGTAAGTTTTCCTCTACTTTGCCAACTCTGTGACCTAGAAACATACTAATTCTCCACTCTTAGAAAGCTGGTGTCAATCACAAACACAAACATGTCCATCACTTTGCTTGCAAAACGGCGCCGGTAGCTCCACCACTACTACCAACACTTGTGATCCCGTAAGTATATACATTCCACCACGATCTTCCCTTCCCCAACCCCAAAAGTCAGCCCGACTAACTCACAATCAGGATACTCTCGACTATGCATGCATTTGCGGCAATGGTCTCTCTCCAAACGCATCCGAATACTCCTTGACCCTCCCATACTTCATCTGTACCCAATACGCCACCAATTGCGTCAATGCATGTAATGGAGATAACACCTGTCAAGCAGCATGTCGAGATGACAATCCATGCGGAGCCCAAAACCCAACCCGTATCAATACCACCTCTAGTACCACTCAAAGCGCAACTGGTACATCGGGAGCTTCCAGCACAAGTGGCGTTGCATACACAGGATTGGGTGGATCATCTTCGACATCTACTCCAAAGAGTGGTGCTCAGATGACTATGGACTTTGGAAAATCATATGGTTTGGCGGTTGTTTTCACAGGTCTCTTTGCGGGGTTTGCTTTGGTAATGTAAATTGACCGCTTCTTTGATGGACGGAGATGGTGTTGGCGAAGTGGGTTACTCGGTCAGTTTGTTTCGTTTATGAGATATGGCTTCATATCATATCATCTCATATCGTATGATATTTGATATTGATATCAATGATCCCCATTGCACGACGACACATTCTCAAATTCGGTACCTCGGGTGTTTTTGAAACTTTAGCGATCATTAAGTGTGCGTTTTGTTTTCGACGTCCTCTTTTTTCCTGATTTGAGGATTTTGAGCGTCGAGTTGGTTTCTGCTTCTTGCACATACATGTTACAATGACTGACATCCTGGATACAAACATGGATGAGCTTAATGGAGAGAGCTTTAGCTAGATTACTTGGTTAAGTATATAGCTAAGTTCGGGTTGGATTAATATGGTAATGAAGGGGATTGTTGAAAAGCGCTGTAGGAACAGTCTAGATCTTTTAGATTTAGATCAACAAGAGCTACACTTCTGGCTACGAAATAGAAGCAAAACTTTTTAATCATACTCACTGTTCCATGACTTCAAGTGATATTGTTGAGATGTATCGGTAATCTTGATGCCATATATTTCGACTTAATTTGAAACTGCGCAGTGTAGGTAGTGTAATGCAAAGAGAATGAGTATGTTTTGTTATGTTATGTTATCCATGAATGAATGTTGTGTACTTTGTACTGTGTAGATGAAAAGAGAGAAAGAAGAGAGACATGCATGAGATTTGTTAATTGTTATTTGCGATAGAGTACCGGTATTTTATTCATGGTAGTAGTGGTAGTCTCTGAATGGTTGAATCTGGGAATTGAAGGAAGTGATTGGCTAGACTTAGACTCGCAGATAGACCGACCGGTACTAGGAAGACCTAGACTAGACGATCAAAAGAAGATGGGAAACGGCGGTCGATCGGGTCAGTACTTTTTTAACCCGTGCCCCTATTTCTTGATTGGAATGCTAGGTGGGTGGGTGCGTGGGTAGGTGGGTAGGTGGATATGGATGGGTGGTGTAGTGTGGTGTGGTGTGTGAGTGGATAGATAGGTAGATAAATGAATGCATTGATTGACATGTGAAAGAAGGGAAGAGAGAAAGAGAGAGAGAGAGAGAAAATTAGAAAATTGAAAATGATTGTCGAGTGATGTGTAGATGGGTAGTACAGTGTAGTGAAGAAGGAAGGGAATTGATGAGTGGAAATTTGGTTGGGGAGTAGATAGGTAGATGGGAATTATGTGGTATGGTATTTATTTATTGTATGATAGATGTAGATGTCGTATGTGAGTAAATAGATGAGTAGATAAGTAGATGGGTGGGTAGGTAGATATTATATATATTTATATAGGTATTTATTTATATGATTCTCACTTGGACTCGGGAGTGCGAGGAGAGGCTTCGTAAGTGTTATACGTATGCGTAGGTGTATGAATTGACTACCTACTGATAAGTGAATATTACATGAGTGATGAATGCTTCTGTTATGTGTACTATATATGAGTGTATGTATGTAGGTGTTGTATATAATATGGAGATGAATGGAGTAGAATTCCTGTATGGTCTGTCTGTATCTTTACCGCTTGATAGATACGTAGTAGCTCACGTCTTAAGCGATGGATTTGCGAAGGGACGGATAGAAGGGAAGAAGAAGGAAAAAGAAGAAGGAAAAGAGCTGACGTGGAATTCATTTGGATCCCTGGTCAATTGGGATTATGGAGTAGATACAGTAGATACATCTTCTAGAAGTGCTTCCCACAATCAACCATCTGTTACTTGGTACTGGTACTGTCTACTATCACAATTAGCCTCGAGCCCCTGACCCGACAACTTTAAAATTCTGATGTGGTAGATCTGTTAGGTTAGCCTCTTTTATTCTTCCACCGTTCCCCCCTAGTAATAATAATAATAATAGCTAGCTAGCTTCCCAACTTTTTGGCTTGTGAAGATTTGATTGATTTGATTTGATTTAATTTGATTTAATTTTGTTTCTGGAAGTTTTCGACTTTTCCTACTTTTCTTGATCCATCCCTCTTTGTTTTTGGATTGATTTCGTTTTCCCTTCACGGAGAGTACTTCCTTCACTCGAGACATCATTCATACAACAAACGAGAGAAGTTCGATGACGAGCAATTAACAACAGTTTGACGCCTCACATCTCATCACACTATACACTAGGTATACACTACTCATTACACATTCACATTACACCATTCACGCATAGCGTCGGCCTCCTCCGCAGCTCATTCATTCAGCCTGATATCCAATCCCCATCTCATCTCGTCTCGTCTCGTCTCGTCTCATCTCATCCCACCACTCTACCCGCTAAAAATCCACTTCCATAAATACTCAACCTCACCCCCAAGGTCGCGAGGGTCGGAAGCGCATTCCACCCACCTCGATTGAAAATTCGCGAAAAGATTGATAAGTTGCTGGCAGTGAACACGGCGTCGGCAATTGGTTATCGAGAGGAAGACGGGGAATTGCCTCTGCCGGTTACAACGCCCAAGACGCCCAAGGAGAGGGGAATGGGGCTGGGTATGGCGCCGAATAAGAGTGAGTGGTTTTTTTTTGTCTGATTCTTCTGCTTTTGAGTTTCTTTTCCTGTTGGGTTTGGGATTTGGTTTGTGGGGCTTGAGAATGAGGGGGAGGTAATGGGAGAGCAGAGGAGAGGAGTAGAGGATACAGTGTGGCATGGCATTGAATGGACTTTCTTCGCAGATTGAATTCTCACACTCAAAAATCAACAATATTGGAAACGCAAGAATACAAGCTAACATGACTGCACCAAAATAGAAGAAGCAGCGCATGAATGCGTGTCGGAAGAAGCACTCGTGCATTTGAAATCGTATAAATATTCGAGTGTGGATAAGAGTTTGATTTCGAATTACATTTTGAAGCATTACGTAGGTGGCCTTTCTTTTTATTTTCATTCTTGGGGCTTGGAGAAGGATTCTCGCACACGCCGTGAACAGATCTATTTATTGTATGGCGTATATGAAGTGCGGAAGAATTTTATACGATTGGAGCGCTGTGAGGATGGAGTTTGGGACTTGCTGGGTGGTCCGGAAAGCAGTGAAAAGCTATCAAGAAGAATGAGAGAATTGCTATCGAAGCTTTCCTCCATTCTTATACATCACTCAACAAATGCTCATTCCGGATAATCTCGAGCGCAGCGAGCAATGGGGGTTTGGGGGCTTGCCCCCATGAACAAGAAAGAAGAAACAGACTAACAATTCTCAATATAGTGGAATGGCTTCGTTGAATTATTACCATTATGGTTGGCACCAAATATGGTTACATTGTTGGGATTCTTTTTCATCCTGAGTAATGTTATCTGTTTGGAGATTTTCATGCCGGATTTGGTGGGACCTGTAAGTTCTCTATTTCTACGTCTACGATTGATTTCTTTCTGCATTGTTTGAAATCTACCTATCCATTCATTTGCAAACCTGCCGCGCAAAACACAAAAGCTAACTAGGTTTATAGGGACCATCATGGTTGTATTACAGTTTCGCATTCGGATTATGGATGTACTCAACAATGGACAATGTAGATGGAAAACAAGCTCGAAGAACAGGAACATCTAGCGGACTCGGTGAACTATTCGATCACGGAATCGATTCTCTGAATTGTACACTTGCATCTCTATGCGAAACAGCTGCTATGGGTCTAGGTACATCCAGAGCTGGGATCTTTACCGCATTGATTCCTTGTTTACCTATGTTCTTTTCGACCTGGGAAACGTACCATACACATACATTATACTTGGGAATTTTCAATGGACCAACTGAGGGATTAATCTTGGCTTGCACGATTATGATCTTGAGTGGTTATTATGGACCAGAGATTTGGACACATCGAATTACGGATTTAGTCGGTCACCATTATTTCCTCGGATATCATGAATTTTTTGGTTCATACTCCGTTAGAGATTTATGGGTCCCAATCCTCGTTGTCTCATTATTCGGTATTCATGTTCCTTTCTGCGTTATTAACGTGATTAAAGCCAGAAGAAGAGACAATTTACCTGTTTTACCGGTTTTCCTCGAATGGACTCCTATGGCCGTTTTTACCTTCAGTATTGGAGCTTGGCTTTTCTCTCCATATTCGACACTCATGGAAGAAAATCGCTTGGTACTTTTCTGTCTCACCATGAGTTTTGTCTTTGGAAGGATGACGACAAAGATCATTCTAGCACATCTCACAAGGCAACCATTTCCTTACTGGACAGTTATGCTTACACCACTCGTTGGTGGTGCTATTCTTGGTAATCTACCTCGATTTGGTTTACCAGCTGTCAGCGTAGGAGTGGAATTATGGTATTTAAGAGCATACTTTGTTTTTGCTCTAGTGGTTTATTTTAGATGGGCTTGGTTGGTTGTTACAAGTATTTGTGATTACTTGGGAATCAACTGTTTGACAATTCCGGAACAGAAGTTGGAGGAAATTTATAGAAATCAAGAAATGGAGAAGAGGTTAGAGAAGAGAGGATTGGAGATTAACGGAAAGAGAACCCCAAGTGGAAGTGGAGCGAAGAGTCCAATTGGAGTACCAAACGGAAAGAGAGCTGATTAGAGGAGTTGAGATGTTGGGGTGTATAGAGTATATTCTTGAAGTACGTGGGTTTATGGGGGTTGGAGAAGCCATTTGAATGATAGAAATGGTGGTAGATCGTATGTATTTCGTGGGTATAGCTAGGGATACGTAGAGATTTGGTTCACTCGTGGGTATGGTCGGTACAGGTAGATAATGGATGGATGGATGGATGGATGGATGGATGGATGGATGGATGGATGGATGGATGGATGGATGGATGGATGGATGGATGAATGGATGGATGAATGGATGGATAGATTGATTTATTAATGAATAGATTGATTATTGGAGGATAAATAGGAGGATGAATAGAAGGATATATTAAGGAATAAACAGGAGGATAAACTGAAGTATGTATTAGAGGATAGATAGAAGGATATACTGAAAGATAGATTAGAGTATATATTAAAGGATAGATTAGAAGATAGACAGGAGGATATACTAGAAGATAGACAGGAGGATATACTAGAGGATACACTGGAGAATAAATAGGAGGTGAAGAATAGAATTTGGGTCTGTAATCTAGGGGGAGTATGGATGTTGAATGTTGAAATTGGGTTTGAGTTTGAGAGGAGGTGGGAGATGGGAGGGGGAAGGGAGATAATGTAGTGATGGTGATGATGATGGTGATGGTGATAAATATCTAGGTAATTACAGTCCTTCATTTTACAGTCTTTCACTTTCTCTATTCAAGTTCGTAGCGAGGATTTGATGTAAATGATGGATTTGTGGATGATGATTTATAAAGATGCTTGGTATTTGATACTTGAATATGTATGTTATGTTATGTTATGTTATGTTATGTTATGTTATGTTATGTTATATTATAATATTATACTCGTGGTTTAATCTTGATATATCGTTGGAGTTTCTGAGCCTGTCTCTAGGGGGGCTTCAGTTTTGGTGGTGTTAGTTTGGGGAGTGAGGTTTAAGCCTCTAAGCCTCCAAGCCTCTAAATCTCTAGAGGTTTAGAGTGAGGTTTATATACCTTGGTTTATATACCTTGGTTTATATACCTTGGTTTATATACCTTGGTTTATATACCTTGGTTTATATACCTTGGTTTATATACGTTTATATACCTTGTTTTATATAGGTATGGATGGATGGATGAGTATCTATCTAGTACGTCTTGGGGGGGTTGGGTTAAGTTTGTTTGTCTTTCTTTCCTTAGATGAATAGATAGATAGATCTTTTTACACAATGTTATAGAAACTTAATTGCTACATTAGGATAGCTGGCTATCTGGGTGTATTTGTGTTTTGTATCTTGTATGTATGTATGTATCACATGCCTTTTGACTAGAGGTCAAAAATCACATTGTTTGCTCGGCGTATCAGTATCAGTAGCAGTAGCAGTAGCAGTAGCAGTAGCAGTAGCAGTAGCAGTAGCAGTAGCAGTAGCAGTAGCAGTAGCAGTAGCACAGTAGCAGTAGCAGTAGCAGTAGCAGTATTACAACTTTGGATCTTGGGGCTTCCTCTATCTCTACCGTGGAGTTTGAAGAAATCATGTATTTTCTGAAAGATGGCGGTGGGGCTGTATAAGCTTGTCTGGGTCTCTGTTTCTGCGATATGGTATGCTTGCGCGCTATCGAATTTGGGATTCGGTTTGTGTTTTGAGGGGGGCTTTGGATGAGTGATTTTCTGCTGCGCTGTGTTGTATATGTGTGCTATTGTCGGAATTGGAGCGAGAGTTAGGATGTGTACTTATATGTAAGATCTTACTATGTGTCTGTGGGCTTTGCTTTGATCTGTTCTCGTTGTCAAGTAATAGTAACTGACGGCTCCGACATCTCGGTCTGAATGACTCTTGTCTTGTAGATGTTAACATTCAAACACTGGCGAAATCTTCCGGAATCTGTGTAGGTTTAGTTCACGCCTGGTGTTTTTCTTCGAGCGATCTTTTTACCCAACAGTAAAATGGGTTTGTAAAGGAGCTTCCTCTGGATCCTCGTTGTGGATACAGCAAAAGCGAATCTAAAGTATAAGATTACCACATCGTAGATTTCTAGGGTATCCTATGAAAATAACTTGAAAGAATCGTGAGCCCAAGTCTAATTTTCCTAGGAGCCATTCTTTAGGGGTCCTTGGGCGGTTGGAATATCACATCCGTCTAGTTTTGCTGAGGGTTGGGAGATCTTTGGCGAGCTCAAGGAGGTGTATTCTGCTTAAGAGATTGGTTCAAGTTCAGGGAAGAAGTGAATGAATGTATTTGTGATTATATTTATCAGGTTCCAGTACCGATGTCCATAATCCGCGCGCCTTCTTTGTGTAAATTGATCTTTGGATGAGTGAGATATCCACAAGCTTCTTTCACCAGCTAATGATTGTATTTCAGAATAAAATTTGGACGAACGCAAGAGATGACGGGATTCTATAGCGAGCAATGTTGTCGGATCGAGAATTTGAAGTCTTAGTTGGAAACAGAGAGCGTTTTTTTGACTTTGTTATCTTCTGGGAGGAGTGAAGCCTGATGATTTAGATCTCTTAACTATGTAAGCGAGGATGCGATTAGAAAGGCAGTAGATTGATATGTGTAGTTCAAGAAGGTACTGCACTAGAAGAGGGATGAGGCGGAGACAGTAAGGACTGTTGAAATTTGAAAATCAATTCCAGATGGAAGAACCGAGGTTTTTGGCCTGGCATGAGATGATGATTTTATATGAATTTTCACATGTAGTGGCAGTGAGAAACAGTAATTGTGGATGGGTGGACAATGTAAATAGAAGCTCCAGTGACAGCGTTGAGTATCATGATAGAAGTGACGGCAAAAATAACACATTTATCAACATCATAACATTGAAACCCAGTCATAGTAGACAAAAGTCTTTCATTCCTTCGTTACAATTGTATTTTTTGCTTCAATTCTTCTTTGAATATAGTTTCATAGATAATGAAACGCTAGATATAGAAAAGTGTCAGTATCTATACACATAGAATATCCAGCAAAAGCTGGGTACAAGCAACAGTTGCCCTGTATTCTCCTAATATGCATAAGATCGGCAATTCCATATCCAACACCGTTCTTCGAGAGAGTCTAGAGCCTGGTAAAAAATTCACTTGGAATATAAATAAGCGTTCAGGAATCTCGAACTCTCGCAAAATAGGTGTGGTTCTGTAGCGAGATGGGCTTTTATGATATCCCAATGTGAAAAAGAATAAGGAGCATCGAACTCAGAGTTCAAAGATGAATTCTTGGGCTATAAATTGAAAATAAATTGCTGTTAATAGTCTCAAGTACTGTTTTTTATGTAAATTGAGTAGCATAGTGATGACGTCCTTCCGACAATGAGAATTGGGCTAGAACCGTGACCATACGGTTACAAGGGACCTACCCTCTCGTCACCTACTGATTCTTGACTGTGGAATCTACCCCTTAGGCGTTGCGGAATTCGATCATCTACTTTTCATACAAAGATATCCATCTTCTGAAATGTTCTTTTATATTCAGACCTAGGAAAATCTTCCTTGCATTATCCTAACCCCTCCCTTTTTCCTTTCTTTACTCATGCCTTCGCTCTTAGTCACTACAATACACCATTTATTCTAAATTTATAAGCCCGTTTAACCTTCCCGCTATGAGCACATTATCATTCACAGTATATATTTACTACTCCGCCTCGGAAGAAACAAAGCATAAAGAAATCAGACAGAGGGTCCCAGGCGCCCTAGGGAACAAAGGATGGCGGAGTCTTTATAAGGGAAATATCTGTACAATATAGAAAATGTGATATGGCAGGAGTAAATACAAATTGAAGAGATTGAGAAGCTATTCATGAGGTAAATACTCGTGAAAATGAATGAAAGATCAAAATCAAAACTTGTGACAGCAAGAACTACGGTGGCAACAATCAAAAGTATATATATACATTTTTTTCGTGAAGAAGACGGCCTCATGGCAGCAAGAAATAAGTGAAATATCGATGAATTAAGCCCAATAGTAGTGTTATAAATCTGCTTCCATATCCGTGGAAGCTTCTCAACTTCGAAAGCTCAAATACTACGAGAAGGTGGATATGACAAACCCTATCCACCACCTGACAGAAGCTTGTCAAGAACCATTCCATACCTGATGATTCAAAATTCTAAAGGAAGAAGTTTATATACCTCGATCTCAAATAACTCTCATGACTACGCAGTGTAAATTGGAAAACTTATTGTCATCCACTTTGATATTTACTCTCTCTCTCTCTGTGTCTTCATACCCTTCGAATACCATGCGTTTTTTGTCTATATATCTTTTTTCTTTCCAACGGGACTATCCGTCATATAAATATCTCTCTTCTCTTGAAAACATGTACAAACAATATCCAAGTGGCACTTAAAAAAGAAAATGATGTGGCACTTCTGGCCACTGGCCAATGGAAGTTTTGCTTCGTTGATGAGATGGAGATATAATATGAAGTCTAGGTTGAAAGGATCAAAACAACAGTGTTCTCATTTCTTGAGGGTTGTATGGAATCTAGAGATCATAAGAACGACAGTAACAATGACGAATATGATAATCAATACCGAAATAATAGGAGCGATGAGTCGTCGAGAAACCGACAACCATTCTTCCCAAACAACAATATTAACTTCCATCTACTCCCAAACCCTCGGAAGTCTGTCCTCATACAACTCATCCACTAATCCCCCTACAAACACCCCTTCAAGCGACATTCAACCGATGCTCTCAATCCCAATCCTATACAGCCTCGCTAAATCTATACTACATACCCATTCCGAGAAAAAGGTAAAGTAAAAAAGATAGGAACGTAGTGTTGTGAGTATAAATACTCCTCTCCATGAAAATTTCATATAATATCCACAAGTCACCAAACAAAAGAACTTGTACTAAAATAAGACAGTGTGATAGACAAATTCTACAATTCCAACCCCGAAATGAGTAGAGATAGCATCAATCACTCTATCTCAGGCCTCCCAGCTTATTCAAAAGACTCATAGTAGATAGAGTATCATAAACCTCTCGTCCATCAATCCTGCGAATTCCATGCAATTCCTCCAGTTCCTCTTCAGTTCTTCTTCAATTTCTTTTTAATTCCTCTCCAATTCCTTTCCAATTCCTCTCCAATTCCTCTCAATTCCTCCCAAATTCCTTCCCAAATTCCCCAACCCCACTACATATAAAACATTCCCCCTCCCCTCCCCCTCCTCATCACAAAAAGAGCAAAGAAAATTCCCCATCCCTACTAACAATACATCTCCAACAAACCACCTCTCCCAACCCAACCCAACACTTCCTCCCTTTTCCAGCTCCGAGAGAATATTTCTCCATGTAGTAATATAATAATGAACGCACAAAAACAGCCATGGTGAGGAAGACAAAAAAAAGTGGCAATAGAAGTAATAGTAATAGTAATAGTAATAGTAATAGTAATAGTAACAGTGCTAGACAGTGGTAAAGAGTCACAAATACTAGGAATCATCATGACAACAATATTGAAAACCTCAAAAACTGTTACCATCACCACAACCACAACCACCATTTCCATTCCCAACCCCAACCCCACTCAAAGACTCCCAAGCAAGCCCATCCACCCAAGATTCCCCTCAAATTCCCACCCTCAACATCAACATCAACATCAACATTCAAAACTCCAACCCCAACCCTCTAATCCCCACCAAATCCCAACCCATCATTCGCCAAACCATCCCTCTCCATCTATTCATCCGCCCCAGTCTCACGAATCGCTATCTTCATCCGCCCTACAAACTAACGTAAAGTCATCAGAGAGCTACCGAAAAGTTCTTGAATAGTACCATCTGCACTAGAAATAGCACTAGAAATAGCACTAGCAGCCCTCAATGCTCTCGAATAAAGAAGGATGTGAGAAGCTATCTCATTTTTACCTCTTTTCGATGAATTAACATTACCTCCACTACACTACACTCCACTCCGCTCCCTTCACTCACCAAAACAACACAAAAGTAATCAGAATCGGCATCGACAAGTACTACACAAAAACACAAAATGTCTATAAAATCATCGATTGTATTTATTGCTCATCAACCCCATCTCCATCATATCACATTGCATCTCTGACCCAACAACCACCCAAGAAACTTTTATACCCTACGACTCATATGTACTGTACAAAGGTTTTCTATTCACCCTATGATTTTTCGACACCATTAAAAAAAACATCCCTCCCACCATCCTCCGAAACTTATTTTAACCAAAATTTCTCATTCAAAGAAGCTCGCTTATAAGAGTCTTCACTCCTGTCTGGTACTGAAAAAAATAGATGCTATATCCATTTCCTTCCTACCTTTTATTATCTCTCCCCGGCAAAAATAAGTCAATGACCTGCTCCAAACGCCACATCGCAATTCCCGCACCAATCATTAAGGCTTAAGTCAATCGACTGTATATGCACGTACGTTTCACTCCCAAACCGTTCCAAAATACCATTTGCAATGCCAGAGAAGAAACAAGTCAAGTTAAAAGGTACATCAGAAGCGAGTATCTTATTCGTTGGTACGAGAGATACAAAACAAAGGAAACATGAAAAGAAATCTAATGGGAGTGACCATCATGGTCTGAATGATCATGTTGAGGCTCTACTGCCTGTGTCGAACAACATCCCTTTCCCTTGCAATTATCGATACACTCGAGTAAACATGAATCGTCATCCTCCATCCCACATTTGGTTTGAACTTGACCATCCAATCCGACTGAACCATTAAAGATATGGTCATGATCTTTATCAAGACAAAATTCGGGTTGAAGAGTTGCGCTGTGGATACCGTGGCCGTGTAAGCATTCTCGGATCTCCTTTGCCAACTGCATGTATTTTTCCCCGCCATCTTCTCCAATTGGGAAGGCAACTTGTATATGCATGGATGCAACAAGTTGAGAGTCACTAAGTTGCCAAATGTGGACATGGTGGCAACCCTTCACAGCTTCAAAGTTTTCGATATCTTCCTTGATAAGTGCGACGTCAACCGAATCTGGTGTAGCTTGTAGTAGAATTTGAGCAGTAGCCTTGGTCAAAGGAATGCAAGATCGAAGGATAATGATGGTAATGAAGAGTGATACAGCCGGATCAGCATATAAACGACCAGGCCAGTTGGTCAACCAGATAATCAAAGCAGTGACAATAACTCCAACATTTCCAAGAGCATCACCAATAACGTGAAGGATCATAGCATTCATTCCCATATCATCATGATTGTGACCATGACCACCAGACTTCTTTTTGGATTTGTTGTTGTGATTATGCGCCGCATGCTTGGATTGACGGCTCGAACGATGTTCATGATGATGGCCTTCGTCATCGTGATCATGGCTATGAGCATGAGTATCTGCGTGATGGTCATGATTGTGTAAAAGGAGAGGGCTATTTTCAGTTGGTGCTGGTCCAGATCTGGCATGGGTGTCGTCATCTGGTTCACTGGAATCCTCGCTTTCAATTCCATCTAATTGTGTCTTGCTTGCAGCGATGATATCTTGTCGGAAACTTGCCGGGTGAATGCTTAGGTTATCCAAACTAGAGAATTGGGACTTGCTCGTTCGTCTTCGATGAGAGTGTTGCTTGGAACTTCTGCTTGGCGATCTAGTCATGATACTGCTGCTATCGCGAGCTGTCGAAGCATCTTCATCGGGTTTGGTAAATTGTACTTGTCGTTTGGCGGTAGCTTTTGCTACAACAGCTTCGGGGAAAACTTCGCCTGCATTTCCACTTTCTTCGTCGACCTCATCTCTATACGTTTCGTAGTGGCTTTCGTGGGCATGACTATGACTATGACTATGCACATGTCCTTCTTCCGCATCGGCGATTTCGTCATGAGAATGTCCATCCCCTGGGCCATGAGAATGGCCATGTCCACCTAATACGAAGAATCCAGCCAGGTTCGATGCCAATCCCAACGATCCAACAACAAGTATAAGTTTTGGCTCACTAATCTCAGGTGGATCGAAGAAACGTCCGACGGCTTCGAGAACAATGGATACGCAAAGCGCAATCAGGAAGACGGCGTTGAAAAAGGCACCAAGGATTTCTGCTCTCAAAAACTACATAAGTTGTTAGTTTCCAGCCTTGGTAATGTAGCTTTCCGTTCGGTAAAGGCTGGGGTATATTGTGCGACGACTTACTCCAAAAGAATATTTATCCGTGGTATTTCTTCGCGCAGCTTTAACAGCCCAAAGTCCAACCGCGAGAGAGATAATATCGTTCAACTATGTGGATGTTAGTATCAATACACTTCTCAGCTTTTTATCAGCTACTCACCATGTGAAAGGCATCTGCCATTAATGCCAATGATCCAACCCATAAACCAACACCCAATTCTACGATGAAAAAGACGGCATCGATCAATAGCATGACCGAAATGCGTGTTGACTTTGACCACGCCATCTTGGAAGGATTTAAAGAGTGTGAGCTCTTTCTGTCTGTCTGTCTCTTTACCAGTATGTTGTTGGGGAAAAGAAAGGACGGGAGAAAAGAGTGGGCGAATTTATTGAAGAAGTATTATTTGTAATCGTACAGCGTGAGGTGGAGGAATGAAATGTGGCGTGGTACCCGATGATTTCGATATGACGCCCCTCTCGCTCTCTCTGTCTCTGTCTCTCTCTCTCTCTCTCTCTCTCTCTCTCTCTCTCTCTTCAATATCTTGTGGTTATGATTGTTCTTGTGTCGCGAATTGTTGGAGATTTCTTGCTTGCCTTGCTTGCCTTGCTTGCGATTTCGGATCCTTACCAAGCCAAGCCGTTATCAAATACTTGTGATGTGATTTTGCGTTCAAGTGTGTATCAAGTATGTATGTATGTATGTATGTATGTATGTATGTATGTATGTATGTATGTATGTATGTATGGTACCAGGTAAAGGTAACGGTATCGGTAGGGGATTATTGCGCAATTTATCTAATCATCTAATGCGTATCTCATGCGTGTTCCGTACCCAATAGTGCGGTTATTGCTGATCAATGAATACCAGCTGGTCTTCCAGCTGTAATTAATGAATTTTGCGATAAAAGAAAAGGGGGAAATCCGGTATGGCTACCAGTATGGTATGAATAATAAATTGGTATGGTGTGAATAAAAAGAGAAAAGAAATCAATAAGAGTAACTATCTCGAGTCTAGAGAGGTCAATTTGGAACAGAAGAAAGGAAAATTTGTCACAGAGAAGTTAGAAAAGTCAGAAAAGTCAGAAGCAGAAAAAGTATAATTAATCATGTAAACCTTGAGTGAAGGCTCTTGAGTGAAGCCTCACTGCCTCAGTACTTTGGAGAACTTTGTATATACTTGGACTAGGACTAGGACTAGGTACATACCTCGAGCATACACAGATCGCCGCCAAGATAAGAGACAAGAGAGAAGATCATTGGATGTCAAACAAATGTCAATCACAACAATCTTTACGTGCGAAATGCATGTGATGATAGATCACGTGATTGTAGGTCATTCTCCTGATCGTGCATGTTTGTTGTTATCGTCGTGCTCGTAGTGGTGGTGATGGTAGTGGCTGTTATTAGAGACTCATCGCATTTGTTTCCATAGTATAGTCGTAGGCCGATATATCCAATCAGATCATTACTTGATTGCTATGGCACAACAATTGGAGTGATCCGAATTCATGTCAGCCATGTCCCAGGTGAAATCGTAAGACAACAACAAAATATTACTCAAAGCATCCGCAATGTATCAATAGCAATCTAATAGTCATAAAGTTACTTGTTGATAGAGGAGTTTGAAATAAATTTACAAGTCAAAGTGCCGTGAGAGCTGTCAGATTTCTATTCGGTATTATGGTTGTGGTTCGCTACTTCTTCCCTTGTATAAACAACTTTAAAAGAGGAACGCCGTGCCGAAAACACTGCTCATCCGGATGCAGGTATTCCCATCACAACATCCGGGCATATCATAAATGTTCCGCAGCTCGTGCTATTTTGCTACATATGCAATTTGAAATTATCCGTCAATAATTTCCCATAAACAGTTTCCCATGTGCAATAGCATAGCATCAACTTTATGCTCATCTAACCCCCGTTGTTCGGCAGTTAGTGCCTAAGAGCAAATTCATCCATACTTCTCTCCTCCCAATGTAGCTCTTGCATGCGCAACAGCGGGATGTTCTTGGCTGTTAATATATACCTCCCCAATTCCCCCGATAAACCGAAGTCAGATGGGCAGACCTATAATGGTTTGCTCCAAGGAAATATTAGTCCGGAGAGTCCGAAGTGGAGGTCATTTGTCCATCACATCTCGATAGACCAGAGGTCAGCTAATGAACATCGCCACTTAATCAGACTTCAAATGCTCTTTTATAATGTCCACAGCAATCAAGAGCACAAGGAACGCTAGGAAAATCTAAGTCTAGTCAGTAACGCTCACTCAATGACAATACTGTCGAAGTCTACTCACAAAGAAGAATCCAACTCCGATGATGATGACTTCAAATCCTCCTGAAAGAGCTTTACCTCTCACAATAGCATTTTGATGTCTCCAGCTTCTGATACTTCCTACCAGTAAAGTTGTTATTGCAGCACCTTGACATATACAAGCCAGAGGTTTCCCAAGTACGAAGAACCCTATCAATGGATTTGGTGTGGGGGAATGCTGTAATCGGCTGGATATATATCAACAACATGATCGCGGTATAATTAAGCTGCATAGAAAACTTACAATAGTTGCGCAATTGATACGCCTAACATTGACAAGGCTAGTGAGGTCCTGAGATATGCTAAGAAAGTGCGTTCGAGAGCTGATAGAATTAGCCAAATAAGTTCGTCTACGAAACGCTAAACGGGGAACATGTAGAGCAAACGATTATTTCTGTACGGAAGCAAGAACTACTGAGTAAGGATAGTACAGAATGCCAAGGCTGAATAAAAGGATTCTGACAGAAATTTGATGTAGAGAGGACTGGAAGAAGACGGATGAAAACAAACTCCTAACTAATAGAAGCATTTCGGCCCTGAACGCCGGATTCTACAATAGGTAATATACCTTGTCATTGATAGATCGTGTGAACTATATCGAGAAAACGGATAAAAGGATACATACCGAGATGATCTCTACAGGCAACATGGTCAACGGTCACACTGATTTGGTGTCTCCAAAACTTCGAGACATTAAAAACCAATTGACCAAAAAATCCACTGGGTGCTGTACTACCAGGACCCAATGCATGAGTAGATGAGGCGTGTGTATAATTCTGCCTGATATGTTCCAACTCCGAGAGTTCAGTAGATTCCCATTGATCTCTTTCTCGTGAGGATAATTCGAGTGGGTCTTCGGGTTCCCCAATCGATTGATGTTGGTTTGATGTTTCAGCCATTATACTCGGAAGGCGTAAATGCAAGATGATATGCAGATATTAGAACAGTTTATGGTATTTAAGTTTCACGGACTGTAGAGATCTTGCATGGGTGAAAAATAGATAGACTTGAAGAGGAAAGTTTCAGATATGAAAGTAGGATTACAGGTAGTTGATATTATACCTGAGTATTACTGTTAGTTGTAACTGAGTAAGTAATCTTGAAGTTGAGAAATAAAGCAAACTTTTTTCACTCCTGTCTTTCCGATGAGAGTACAAGTATCACTCGAGATGAAGTTTGAGGTGTAAAAGAGTATGTAAAAGTACGCTTTGAGATAACAATTGATAATGCCATCGCGGTGTGAGAGACATGATTCTGATTATCTGAAGCGGGCAGATTTCCGAGTAGTCCGAATAGGTAATGAAATGATAATGGATCTCCACTACGGCGCTAACTGATAGGAATGATCACGTGATTTACTTCTCAGTGCTTCTAGAACTTATCCACAAGTGGTTAGTCCAAGCGTCTGCCCGAGCATTCTCTCTACATTGTTGTTGATTCAACTTCCCACGCTCTCACTGCCTCGACGTCGGCATATAAAATTGAGACAACAAAGCTACCATCACATTGAGATCTACACAGAACTTATCCGTCGTGAGTATCAATACATTTCCGAGTGGTCAATATAAGTTTCGGATCGTATCTATACATCCCCAAATTTGCGATCGTGCTTATGTTACAAACGAAAGCTCATTGGAGGCGAATCCGGCCCGCATGTCCGCTCTCCAGATGCAGACGCATCTCAACAGAGTATTCATCACCATGAGCTTTTAATGCAATGTTCGGGATGCTTTTCGAAGAGAGACGTGACAATACCACCTAAGTGAATACACTACATTGCGTAGGCGAGATCTCTGCATATTGCCTCCTGATATTCATATCAAGCTGGATTTTTGGCGAGGATGGGTAGTATTTGCTTGAGTTGATAGAATCTCTTTACTGTTTTTCTTTCTCCGCTATGATTTTCTACATTCTGCCAGTATAGCAAGGTGATTTCCGTTAGTGTCTCTCACGAAACCCATTGGAACAGCTTGTCTTACCTTCCTAAACTGTAAGAAAATCGCTGAGCCGGTCCGTTCATACCGTTGTTGCTATTGGTTTGACGATTATTTCTTGCCCAAGACTGGGCAAAATTATCATTGATCTGATAGAAGCTTATTCTCACAAGGACCAGTCGCACCAACAATCCCTTGCAAGGTATGCAGGGTTGTAAGAATAACACCAGCCTGTAGCAACCATTGTACCGAATCCATATTGAATTCTATTTCAGCCATTTTCATGCATGGGACAAGTGCATCCATGTTATATTCGTAATATTTTATAACGTCTTATCTAATTCCCTGTGCGGTGCATGGGAAACTCATCCGCAGGGCACCGGCTATGAGGAATATTAATTGAAACCAGCTGATCGGGTGTCGGTCTCTGGAAAGATTGATACCGAGTTGATATGCAACGTAGGTTGCTTCTCGCCTACTACTCTAGCGTTGAGCTCTATAAGACATCTCTTGGTTCCATTTCCATCTAGTCATTCCAACTCTTCTTTGATACCCGGAGGATTCATTGTTCATTAGACACGCGGCGCACCTCCTCTGCCTCGCCGCACGCTAGCATCAATCAATTCTTCATTCATTCGTTGATATCCCGAGAGCACTTTACTATACAATTTTCCATTTCCATGAATCCCCTTCAATCGTTTAACTGGAACGCCAAAATGGCAGAATCACCAGAAAGTCAGATCTCGGATCCTATATTTGACAGGTTCGAAGAAGGGTCGGATATCCTCTCGAGTAGAGACACAATTGCAACTCCAGATTCTGAAATCTCCCCTCCTGAAAGTCCTTTGGAGAAGCACGCTATACTTGATCCTCGAACAAAATCTCGTCAGCTGGCTGCGTCCTTGTCGCTCGAAGAGCAGGTAAAGTTCCTTTGTTTTGTTGACTGCACCCTACTGATGAACTTCTCAGGTCTCTCTACTAGTGGCTGCAGATTTCTGGAGATCAAAATCAATTCCTTCCAAAGGCATACCAGCATTCAAGACATCCGATGGTCCAAATGGTAAATATTCACATTCTCCTAATCCTTCAAATTCGTCCGTACGACACAAAATTCCTCTATGCTTTCATCTCACATTAGTATTAACACCAACTATAGGTGCTCGTGGAGCCATTTTCAAGGCTGGAACGAAGGTTTGCTCGAACTACCTCCACTAAGAGGAACTTTCTAACATATTCAGGCCGCATTGTTTCCATGCGGTATATCACTAGCTGCAACATGGAACACCGATCTCATTCATGAAGTCGGACAACACCTCGCAGATGAAACGAAAGCTCGATCTGCTCAAGTTTTATTGGCACCGACAGTCTGTTTACATCGCGGTCCATTAGGTGGAAGAAATTTCGAATCTTTCTCGGAAGATCCTTACCTGACGGGTAAACTCGCTATCGCTTATATCAAGGGGTTGCAGGAGAAGGGTGTTGCTGCAACAATAAAACGTAAAACTATTCCTCTCTACGGCTTCGTCACGTGCATTTGGCTAATTATGTACACAGATTTCGTTGCTAATGAACAAGAGACATTCAGATTAACCATTGATTCTGTTGTACAAGAAAGACCTCTGCGAGAATTATATCTACGACCTTTCGAGATGGCCATTCGGGAAGCTAATCCTTGGGCTGTCATGTCCTCCTATAATCTGATCAATGGCGTTCATGCAGATTGTAATTTCCACACGCTGAAGGAAATCTTAAGGGAAGAGTGGAGCTATGATGGGTAATGTTGTCTCCAACTTTTTATGGCATACAAGTGTACTCACAAAATATAGTTTGGTTATGTCCGACTGGGGCGGAACGAACTCAATTGCGGAATCCATCGAAGCAGGCTGCGACATAGAAATGCCAGTCTCAATAAAATGGCGTGGCGAAAAGGCGATTGAAGCAATCAAAAATGGTGAACTAAGCCGAGAAGCCGTCGAGAAAGCCGCTGCAAACGTACTTTATCTCGTTGAGAGGACAAAAGGATCAGATATGACACCCGAAGCCCCCGAAGCTGAGGACAATAGAGAAGAAACTAGAAATTTGATTCGTCAGGCTGGGGTAGAAGGATTAACCCTACTGAAAAACGAGAATAATATCCTACCAATCAAATCCTCTCAAACAAAGGTTGCAGTCATAGGACCAAATGCCAATCGCGCGATTGCAGGTGGTGGAGGTAGTGCTAGTTTGAATCCTTACTACAACACCATCCCCCTTGATAGCATCAAAGCAATCCCTGGAATAGATGTCACTTACTCCTTAGGTTGTCACACCTATAAATGGCTTCCTCTCGCAGCAGACTACTGTACCACTTCCACTGGCGCCCAAGGCGTAACTCTCGAATTTCACATTGGCGATAAATTTGAAGGAACTCCTCGAATAATCCAACACCGCACCAACACAGATCTCTTCCTTTGGGATTCGGTTCCAGAAGAGGTAAACCCCATCTGGTCCGTTCGAGCAAAAACCACCCTGACACCTACCACCACCGGCTTACATACCCTCTCCTTCTCAAGTGTCGGTCCTGGAAGACTTCTTGTAAATGGGGATGTCAAAGTCGATTTGTGGAATTGGACAGATCTGGGTGAAGCTATGTTCTCAGGGTCAAAGGACATTCTCTTTGATATCTATCTCGAAGCCAACGTTCCAGTACAATTGGTCGCTGAAACAACAAATGAAATTCGACCATTGTCCAAGCAAGCACAAGTCAATCAAACCCATGCAACGGGTGGCTGCCGTATTGGTTACAAAGAAGCCGATGCTGAGAATTATTTGCAAAAAGCTATTGATGCGGCAAAGTCCTCTGATGTAGCGATTGTAATCGTAGGATTGGATGCGGAGTGGGAAAGTGAGGGTTATGATCGTCAAACTATGGATTTGCCGAGTGATGGAAGTCAGGATCGATTAATTGATGCAATTGTGGAGGCGAACCCAAATACAATTGTGGTCAATCAATCCGGAAGCCCTGTGACGATGCCTTGGGCAAAGAAGGTTCCAGCCATTTTACAAGCATGGTATCAGGGGCAAGAAGCTGGTAATGCATTGGCTGATGTCCTTTTCGGATTCGAAAATCCTAGTGGAAAACTACCCGTAAGTTTTGTATCCGTTCGATACGTTGCATCTTTCTTTTTAGCGTCTGTTCCTTCCCCTATACCCAGAACTTGTTCTAATCATTCTCCTAAATAGACAACCTTCCCAGTCCGCCTCTCAGATAACCCAACCTACCACACCTGGCCCGGTGAAAACCTCCGTTCTCTCTATGGCGAAGGTCTCTACATAGGTTATCGACATTATGACCATCTATCCCTTCCACCTCTTTTCCCTTTCGGTCACGGTCTCTCTTACACTACATTTTCTTACTCCGCTCCTTCGCTCTCCTCCCAAACACTCTCTTCCTCAAATCAAGATAAAATCACCCTAAGTCTCAACATTAAAAACACGGGGTTGAGGAAAGGAAAGGAAATAGTGCAACTTTATATCCACGATGTGAAGAGCAGCTTAGTTCGACCGGAGAAGGAACTGAAAGGGTTCGCAAAGGTAGAGCTTGAAGCTGGAGAAGAAAAAAGCGTCGATATCGTGATCGATAAATACGCGGTAGGATACTGGGACGAATCATTGAGAAATGGGAAAGGGCTGTGGATTGCGGAGGAGGGCGAGTTTGAAGCTTGGGTTGGCGCTAGTGCGGAAGATATCAGGTATGTGGAACATTTATTTTGCTCGTGTCGTTGTTTGGATCTCTTTTCTGAGTACGTGTGCTGATGATGTTCGGTTTATTTTTAGACAAAAAACTTCATTCGAAGTCAAGGAGTCTTTTACTTGGATTTTTTAATTGGGTCGGATAGGATGGGGAGATATACAAGGGAAGCGTGACAGAAGAGAAAGAAGGAGAGGAAGTCGATCGATGGAAGAAAGGATATCTACATACAGTAGAATAACTGGGGAAGAAATCGGAAGAGAGCAAAAGCGGAAGCGTCAGGACTGGAAAGGATTTTTTTTCATACTTTATTCCCAGGTTTTATGCATGCAACAAATAGCGCATACGGATTCAATCGGTATTTCTTTCAAACCCAATTCAATTAATGACTGACGCCACGCATTTCTCATTGACTGTGTTTCTTTAAATGTTCCTGTTTGTTTACTTACTTGCTTGCTTGCACTGTCTACCTCTATAGTCATACCTAAATCTCACATTTTACAGTTCATAGTTCATAGTTCACACAATAAGTATCCATTCATAAGCATAGGTACACAGAAATCCATTAACCATTCCCCAATCGAATACATCCAACCCGAAAATCTGACATATGAAAGCTTCAATAAATGGCTTGCTAGCCTGCGCTACCAGTACTACCACTGCTATATCTCCGAATATTGTCCTTCATCGTCTCCAACAGGGCGACCTCCTCGGGGAGTTTCTCTTCAACCATTCTCACCATTCCTTCCGTAACTCTCAATTTTTCTCCTTGCTTTTCGATCAATAGCGCCAGAAGGTATTTCGGACCCACAATTTCATTTATAATAACCCTCACCGTTTCTTCTGTGACCTCCATATCTGCTCCTCGCATCTTAAATAAATACATCATTAGAGAGAATCGCTCTCTCATGTTATTTTGCTTTTTTGATACTGCTTTCATGACCTCTAGTGTGATGTTGATATCTGCTTCTAGCTCTTCGAGTAAAAATTGGATGGTATCTAGCCCCTGACGATACTTATCATTCCTTATTGCTGCAATCACAATTCTCTCCGTAATAACCATATTCGCACCTTGTTCTTCAAATATTTCTCGAAGAATTGGATTCCCATAATTTTCGTTTCCCACTACCGCGATTATGATTTTCTCTCTCATGGCTAGATCCGCGTCTTGTGCAAAGAACCATTTAATGATCGTTTTCCCATGATTTTCATTCCCCATTGCTGCGATCAGAATTCTCTCTGTAATGACTATATTCGCTCCTTGTTGTGCAAATAAGTCTCTCATAATGATATTCCCTTGGTGTATATTCCTTGCTGCAGTGATCATGATCTCCTCCGTAATGACTATACTCGCCCCCTTTTTTGCAAGTAATTCTTTGATTATAATTCCCCCCTGCTCTTTATTCCCTGCTGCAGTGATCATGATCTCCTTTGTAACAACTATATTCGCTCCTTGTTTTGCGAGTAATTCTTTAATAATAGTGCTCCCTTGTTTTATATTCTTTGCCGCAGTAATCATAATGTTCTCTGTCATGATTATATTCGCCCCTCGTGTTGTAAATAGCATTCTGATCATCCTTCCTCCATAATATACATTCTCCGCTGCTGTGATCACAGTCTCCTCTTTGATGGCTATATTCGCGCTATGTATTTTGAGTATTAAATCCATCATCACAAGAGTATGCGGGTAATGCATTCGCGCTACAGTTGCCAACAATCCGTTATCAGCACATATATCCGCGCCTCTTCCATCGAGCAGCAAATCAATCTGTTCATCGGCTTCCCGTCGTTTCGCGACCTCCTTCAACAATTCACTTGTAACCTCCACATCAGCCCTACGTTTCTGCATCAATGACTTCACTGCACTATGGCCACAATTCATGGCGATGAACTGGGCCATATCTTCTGTTATCTCGCTGTCCATTCCTCTTTCTTCCAATAGGATAAGCATCTTTCCATCGCCTCTTATGGGTTTGGATATGACCTTCACTAAATCATTTGTGACTGGAACACTATCTCTTTCGAGACCGAGCAAAAGTTTGAACATTCTCTCATCGAGGTACTCTGCTGCTTGTACCATGGTCCTTTCTTCAATCCGACTGTTACTTTTGATTGCTTCCAATAATTCTGTCCTGATACCCCGCAACTGTTCGGCTCTGGACGGCCTAGAAAGAACTTCTTCGTCTATGTAAGCCTTTGCGAGTTCCATTTTACTATTCAAAGTATCTTGGTGGCATTTGCCTTGGAGATCTTGTCTGGCCCCTATCACCTCCAAAAGCAGGTTTTCGGCCATCTTCCACCGATTAGAGCTCCAGTATACTGACGCAAGTACCTCTTTTAATGACAAGATATGTATATCGCCTATTCCAAACAATTCCTCGCATTTTTCGATATCTTTTTTAAGCTTAGCTTCTACCATAAGAAGGTCCCCAGTGTCTTTTAGAATCAGTGCCACTTCAAATGATCTCGTTGCTCTGATCATATTGGTCTTCAAATAGTCCGGAACTACAGAATTGATCTCCATTTGTGGCAATTGAAGTAACGAAGAATGCTGTCCGGGAATTAATCCCCATTGCCACACAAGTAGAAATTCATGCGAGTAATCAGGTTTCGGAGACATAGACAATTGAAACGAGCTGTGTTTATGTCTTTGTTGGCGTAGATTGACTGCAATCATGATGATACCAAAATGGTCTTCGAATGCTCTAATAACAGTTGGGTTTGAAGCTCCTTCTAGAAGGCAAACAATATCATTTTTTCGAATGGATTCTGCAGAAGCTTGGAGTGACCAATGTGACCCATAATTCTTGTAGTACTGAAACGATATTGGTCTGTTGTTGAATGTAACTTCTATGTACTGTCCAGGATATCGATTTATGGCATTCCTTACCGAAGATACATGTCCCAGAACATAACCACTACTCTTGATTACCGCCGCTTCGCTGTCATCCCAAGCCTCTATAGACATACTTTGGTGAAGGATGAAGTTGACAAGCCGACGAAGAAGTATCTTCCATGGAATCGTGTAATCGGGTAATAAGCCAGTCGAGCTCAAATGATCAGAGCACATACCAAGTAAGGCATACACCTTATCATGGCGTACAGTGGCCTTGTGGTTATGATACATATCGATCAGCTCACCTAGAGAGAGATCGCCTAGTGAGCTCGACTTGTACTTTGGACGGAAAATTGATCCTCTTATCAAGTGGATCGTTGGACGGATCAAACTTTGTAAATCCGCATAATTTTTGAGTAAACTTTCCAGTTTGCTAACACCCGAGCAGAACGTATACCCGTTCATCTCCACTGAACCACAGATGATCAGGATACTTCGAGCCAAGCCGACCTCCTGGAGAACCTACAAAATTTCCTGTTAGCTTCTTCGAGTATCCCTCCATAGCGAGAGTTTCCAACCAATGAAGTACTTTGATGCTTTTTAACAGTCTTTTAATGATCAACCCACTTTCGAAATCAAATAACTCATGAAACTCAAAAGAGCTCAGATATTTAACCAATTCGGAAAGTCTAACCTAATTGGGATCGGTTGACTCGGAACAGTCAGAATAACTGGAATGCTGAGGGACCATTGGAATAATTCGGTACATCCAAACAAGCAAAATACCTTGAAATAATGGGAACTTCCACAAGTAGCTCGCTACTCCCAACTTCTACTTTCAAATGTATCGCTAATTGTAAACTTACATACCCAGATGCGCTGAAACCATGGTCTTTTAAGCAACCCAAGGATTGACTCTTGGTTCCTTTTGCTAGCCAGCAAATTTCTATGCTCTTCGTTCTCATCATCTGCTGCAACTCGAATGCACTCAAGAGCCATATCACTGTCATCCGCAGCTTGGCCGAAATAAACAATGACCTGGGCTGCGTGGCCATAGATCCTCGGCATCAATTGAATCTGGAGACCTTTCTCCTGATCATCTTGCTGATTGATGCAGAGAGCATCTACCCATATGACTCGTTCAAGAGTGTGATTTCGAAGACGTAGCAAGGCTGCATGCAGATTCGCTGTGATGGAGAGAGAATGGCCATTTATATAGATACAATGTGGAGGATCATCGAAGCCACCCCATACGTACGACAAAGCTTCGTATAAATGGGTTTCCTTCTCCGAGTCTTGGAGAGAATAGTTGTGAAGTTGGCCTTGAAGAGCAGCAGTTTCGTTTTTACTGGGCATAAGAGAAAGTAGGCGAATAGTGCTCGAATCGAGTGGAGGCAAGCTAGCATAACTGAATGGAGGCATGCTGAAGATGAGCCTTTGAGGCCAAAGAACTGATTCCAATTTATTAGTCGTGAAAGTAAAATATAGCAAATGTTATCTTTCGAATGTGTGCAAGGCTGTGACTGCAGAAGCAGACGTTGCAGATAGCAGCCTAATCCTCAGGCAGGCTACATACGATAACACATAATCCAATCAGTCGAAGGTCATGGTTCATTGAGCCTCTTGATTTTGACAGGGTAGACAACTAGCTGACCGAGTTTGCTCTTGTGGTTCGAATATTATGCATAGTGCTGATTAGCAAACGGGATGGGTGAAGGAAATCAAAATGTAGTACATTGTTGAAGAAGCATGAGCATTGAACGCCAACATATTTGCAGCAATGCCATGTCGTGGAACATGTCCCTGTCTTGTTGATGCCTTGGGTGACTTGGTTATTGATTATTGAGACGACCAGTTCTACTTCTTATCGAAATATAGATTTCTCAAGCCGAAATTGAGATGACATAATCATGAGGGTAGAACGGGAAGGAGCGCGGGGTAGTAGGTTATACTTCAGCCATGAGCCGTGAGCTATTAGCCATTAGCCTTCACTCTTCAAAGCATCCTTTACCTTTCCACTGATGGCACTACAGAGGTCATCCTACCTAGGAAAGAACCGTGATTCTATATTAAGTAAGGTATTAGGTAATACTATCTAGCCACTTTTGGAATTATAGAGTACTTACTATATACCTACTAAAACTCGATATAGAAGTTTGATAGTTCTTCTAGCACTATGGAATGAAGTTTCGATGCTTAGTAAATATAATCTATATAAATTGGTATATAAATTGGTATATAAATTCGTATCTAAATTCGTATATAAATTCGTATAAATGGATATAAACATCTACCTCTACCGGTACCGGTACCTCCCTCGTAAAGGATAACAAACATCCCTCGCCACCCCGAGCTATGCCAAACCAACCCCCACTTCATTCCACATCCCTGTCACGGATTTGGATCGAAATGGAAATAAAATGCGATATTCATCTGGGAAATCCATCTGGGAAATCCATTCCATGCCTGCTTATCTAATACGTACCCAGCACACCCAAAATTTGAGGGTCTACAAGCCTTCCACCTAGATTAGATTGAGAGATGATTGACAAGCTACCGGGTACTAGGATACGATATCTCCACAGGATCATCAATACCGATATCAATAGTATCCATCACATGATTCACATGGCTGCTGAGATTTCCACCCTTCCTGGAGCCTTCGTAGGAATCTACCCACATCTTAATCAAAATAAATACCCGACCGATCAACACTATGGACCCTCTTTAGGACTTGGTAGAGAGACCCTCTTGACCCTCTTCGATCCTCTCCTCTTTGAGACCCTCTCGAGACCCTTTCGGCAGCTAAAAAAATTCGATTTCTTTATGCTAGCTTGCTTGCATGGATCAATTTCAAGTGCTCGACGGTAGTGAGGGTGTGTATACTCTGCATGAAAAACTGGTGAAAAGAAGGGATAGGACTTTTTGTGCAGTGGTCACGTTTGATCACGCTGGGAGTCTGATAGACTGAGGTGAGAGACTAAGAGACTGGGCTGAGAGGCTGAGCGGCTGACAGCTTCTTCAGACTCGAGAAGGAGGGTCGAGGAACACGAGCTACCGGTATTACACCATATACCTACCCTACCCACACAGACATCGGTTCATCACTCGCTATGACTTGGTGGCATGGCCACCCACTCCACGATGAAAACGGATCTGATAAGTTAATCAAACCTTATTAAACCCTAAGGCATTCTCGTAAAAACCGAAACCATAGATACCGAGGTAGGTAGGTTTGTGTTTGTAGATGATGTACAGAGTATACGTTCAACAGCCGCTTGACTGTGCAATATATTGATTTTTCCACTTTGATATGAGGTGAAGAAGGGATGCAGTCTCGCAGTGTGAATACAAAGTTCTTAATCGAGAATCGAGAATCTAGATTGTCTGTCGAGGCGTCTAGGTCGTCCAAGTACGTACTAGGCAGGTGGGTAGTGATTTATTGCTTCCTTCACTCTTGGTCACCAAACTTCACTTCAATCTTCAATCCGACGGGAGATTTTCAACTTCAGACTTCACTCGGAACACAGAGGATATACCCAAATTGATATATGTACGAGGGATTCCAAACAAGGATATACAACACATCTCAGTCGATCCAAGGCACAATACAATCAATGTACATATAATATTACTCGCGCAAATGAAATTTATCAACTGCCCTAAACTAAAATCTTGGACTCCATTTCTCTTTCTCCGCTATTTTTTTTCCTTCTGTTCCAAATCCTTCTAGTCTCGAGTCTAGGTCGAGAAAAAAAAGCATCAAGCTTGCTCTAACGCTGTTTTAGTCCATTTTCAAAATCCGGATTCAGCCATCCAACCACCCAGCGAACAAACTCAAATGTGAAATTTTGTTTCCTTTTTCCTCCTTGATCAAATGAATTTACCTATCAATCTGATCTATCCGTCCTTGCGAATATCATCTTTTCGAATCCAGTCTCGATACCTACCTACCTAATTGTGTGCGCGATTGAATCAATTGATCGTCGTCTCAGATTGACGTGGCGACAGCCTCAAAATCCCTATTCCACGACCTACTATTATCACCAAAATGACGTCTTAGCGGCCTTGAACCACGAAGAATTTGCGAAGAGTGAATACATACACTCGACGAGAATATCGAATGGGATCGCGAGATTGGGGGAAGTTTGGATATCGTAAAGAAACCACAAACAAATATCGCGCCGAGTCCCTATACAATCATGGCTGTCGACAACCACCCTACCCACATCGACCTCCCTCCTCCCCTGGTATCGCCAAATGAAACCGCGAAAGGCACCCCAGTATCAGACTATGAGCGGCCGATGTCACCTTTGCATATGCCTCCCGGGCAAATTGATGGATTGGATGCTTTGAAAGCCCAGGAATACATGAATGGGCGACGAGGTTCCGGTCAGAGTAGCAATTTGCATCTACACATACCGGGAATGGTTTCACCTGCTGATGTAGCATTTTCGGCTATGCACTATCTGCCATACCCTGTAATTGTCTTGAATAGCTCCAAAACGGTGGTCCTCGCGAACGAAGCCTCAGCGAGGCTACTGAGTGTAAATGATGGCGAAAGTGAAGCAGAAGAAGACCAACAACCGGCGGAACGATACAAAGGTCAAACTCTTGCCCAACTGGGTGTTGACATGATGTCAGATCTCAAGCCGGTATGGGTGACCTGGGATTTGTTCTTGGATAGTCTGAGCGATGAAATCAATGTCCATTGCAATGCACAAGAATCGGTGTCTTCGGAATGTGAAGGAGATGTGACACCAACTGCAGAAAGAGCCGACCCTCAAAATCGATTTGCGACGAACGCTGAGAAGAAGACATCCATGGTTCATGATGCGGTAGTGGAAGTTGTCATCACAGCTGGGTCGATCACAGCATCCACTTTTGCAGGACGAACGGCTAAGAAAATGGCAGATAGACGTAAGTATTCTTGTGACATCTTTTGCTCCATACATTTGGTTGTCTTTTCAGGCTTCTTCTGAAGACCGTTTTACTGCTCAATATTCAAACATGACAATCGGATGTTGGCTTTGATGACCAATACTTCCTCGGACACTCTGAGCAGAATTGTCATATCAGTACAATCAGCTCAGAAACATTCTCACTCTATTGACCAGATTCACTGCGATCACTCCGCTACGAGGGATATCGAGCTAACAGAATACAGATTCTTATGCCAAGATGATCATTAGTATTTTCGAGATCGAAGATGAAAAATACTTTCTCTTGACCTTCACGAGCACAGAAACTAATCAATCTGGACTACCTAGCCCGAAGCGGAGCTCGAGAAAGATTCACAACCCTAAGTTCAAAATAGGTTCTAGCAATGGCTCCAAATCTTCGAGCTCTCTATCACGTTCAAACCCATCATCCGCAAGCTCTGAACATGGTTCCAATCATGATTCAAGTCAGGGATCTAGTGGCTCCTCTGCGATCACTAGTCCTACAAATGCACCCATGTCATCTTCTCCGTTTCCACCTTTGGGTCCTCCATCTCGCGTCAATAAATCAGGAGCCCCGTCAATCCTACAGAAAGTAATTGTATTAAAAGATGCATTGTTGGATAACACAGAAGTTCCTATTCTGGCCATGTGGAAGGATGAAAGCTTGACTATTCCGAATAAAGCTGCAAGGAGACTGTTTGCGAGGGAGGCCGACATGTCAACCGTTAAAACTGGTATGATTGGCAACTCTTGATGTTTCAATGGCAATGCTGACAATTCCAAAGGGTTTGATCTAGTTCAGAAGTGGGATTGCTATAATCATGATTTTACGGAGGCTATAGATCCCGCAGATTATCCCATTTCAATTCTCGTCAGAACGCAAACACCATTTTCTAGCCGCTTGCTCGGGATGTATGACCCTGATACTGGGGAGAAGATTCTATATGATTGTTTAGGTATGAAGAGGCCCTTGAGAACATCACGAAATATAGTTGACACTTTGTGCAGGAGAAGCAGTTCGAGATCCAGATACTGGCGAGTTTTTGGCTGGTATTGTCACTTGTAGGGATATCACGGCCGTGACGCAACAGATCGCCGAAATAAAAGAGGCCGATGAGCAGAGATTCCAAATAATTTGTGATAGTATGCCGCAGCTCATTTGGACCACCACTCCCGATGGCATGCATGACTGGTTTAGTCAGCGTTGGTATGACTACACGGGTCTAACTGTTGAAGAATCTCTAGGTGAGGGTTGGAAATTGCCATTCCATCCAGATGATATGGCGTTGACAAAGAAGCGCTGGCTGCATTGTCTAGAGACTGGCGATCCTTACACCACCGAATATCGTTGCAGAAAACACGATGGAGAATGGCGATGGATGCTTGGACGAGCTGTTTGTATGAGAAATAAAGATACTGGCAAAATCCAAAAATGGTATGGAACATGCACGGATATCCACGAAGCTGTCATGTCGAGATTCGAAGCTAAACGACTTCGTCAACAATTATTGTCCGTCATTACCCATGCTCAAGTTACACTGTTCTCAGTGGATCGACATCGTAAACTTAATCTCCTCGAAGGCTCTTTCATATGGGATCTTGACAGCGATGTAGGATCTAGCGATGAGAGTGTTGCCGGTAGTGGTAAAGCTAGGGGAAGTGATTACATTGGAAGGAATGTCTATGAAGTCTTCTCGAACCCCAATAATCAAAGGCAACGACATGATATGATCCCTTCTTCACTACAGCCAATCGAGGATATTTTGACTGGAAAGACAATGGAAGATATGCAGGAACACGTGATCGACAACAGATGGTATCGAACAAAATTCGTCCCCGTTCTAGGTAAGAAAGACGGGGGCGGCCACATCAACGAAGCTTTTATCGATGGTGTTATTGGATTATCTATGGATATTACAGAAATTAAGGATCGAGAAAACGATCTCCAGATGCAAGAAAGGGAGAACACAAGACTTCTCGCCAACGAAGCAGCTGCCAAAGAAGCAAGTCGTTTGAAGAGTCAGTTTCTCGCCAACATGAGTCACGAAATTAGAACACCCATCGCGGGGGTAATTGGAATGGCTGAACTTTTGACTGATATGAATCTCGATGAAGAACAACAAGAGTGTGCTGAAAACATCCAACGTTCTGCCAACGCACTTCTGACAGTTATCAACGATATTCTGGATTTCTCAAAGGTTGAATCTGGCCGATTAGACATTGAAGAAGTTCAATTCTCCTTGTCGGTTGTGGTACGAGATGTTAGCAAAATGTTAGGATTTGCCGCCGAACGAAAGAATTTGATGTTTGAATCCAACATTGCCGTCGGGGTTGAAAGGGATCTGATCGTTATGGGTGACCCAGGTCGCGTTCGCCAGATCATCACGAACCTCCTTACAAATAGTATCAAATTCACCAGTGAAGGAAGAGTCAAATTTTCGGTGATCAAAGAAAAAGAAGACGCAGATACTATCGAAGTGAAGTTTGTAGTTGAAGACAGCGGTATTGGAATCGAAGAGGAAGTACGAAAACGTCTGTTCAAACCTTTCAGTCAAGCAGATTCATCAACAGCACGAAGATTTGGTGGCACAGGTCTAGGCCTCACGATCAGTAAAAATTTGGTGGATTTGATGCATGGTAGAATCACTTTGGAATCATCTTTGGGACAGGGTACAACGGCAACTTTTTGGATCCCATTCAACAAACCACAGTATCATGATGGCAATGTCTTGATCGATATTGGAAGTTTGCCAGATCGGTTACAATCTGAAATGAGTGTCTCTTGTGGCAGCTCAGATTATGACGTTGGCCAATCGCCTCCAAAGAATCCATGGGAAGTGTCTAAACATCACCGGTCTGTTAGTATGACACCTCCTGTAGTGTCAGAGCTAGAGATGTCTTCTGCTGATAGGGCGAATGTCAAAGTTCTCGTTGTTGAAGATAAGTAAGAGAAGTTCACATCGAGATGAAGGTCTCCCCGTGCTAACATGTTTTACAGCGCTATCAATCAACAAATTGCTTTGAAAACTATTCGAAAATTGGGCTTTTCCCCTTCTGCTGTCTGGAATGGAAAGGAAGCCCTCGACTATCTTCTCGCGGCAGGTTCTCCAAACCCACCTCATCCAAAGCCAGATATTATTCTGATGGATGTACAAGTAAGTTACCCAAAGCTACCCAGGCTCGCTGCCACTTCGAGGGCATTGCGCTAATGAATTACAGATGCCAATCATTGACGGATATCGCGCCACGCATATATTACGCCATCACTCCCCCTACAATTACTCGACACGTAACATCCCAATCGTAGCCATGACCGCGTCAGCCATTCAAGGCGATCGCGAAAAGTGTCAAAAGGCGGGCATGGATGATTACCTAGCGAAACCTGTTAAGGGCAAAACATTGGAGAAGATGTTGGTTAGATGGGCGATTAATAGGAGAGTGCCGAATTCAGAGAGTGAAGTTGATGATGGGGGTAGTGATTGTGCGGAGGGGGATAATGAGAACTGTTCAAAGAAAAGTGGGAAATCGAAGTATGCTTCCCTGCCTTCTCCTCTTTTCCCTTCTTTTCTCTTCTTTTCCCTTCAAGGTTCTATCTCTTTTGCGAAGTTTCGGCCCTTGTAGAAACAGATAGCCAAACGTGATATTAACACACACGCTCTAGATTTGACCGACGCGCCTCAACGAGTACCGCTCGTAATCGTTCATCAAAATCCATAGACAAGAGTGAAAACCACGCACTTAAATCCCCAACATCTTTACAAGCACCTGAGAAATCTTATCAATCACAACCCCATGCATCCAAACTCGAAACAGACTCGAAACTAGTCGACGCAACGAAACAATCCAAAGATTCAACCAAGCCACTCCTCGAACAACCCCGCCCCACAAAAAGCGAACGCAATAATTCCCATCGTCTGACACTCCCACAGCCAGAGGATGAAGGGGAAAGGGCCGCGAGAAGAGAGGGATTCGAGGAAAAAGCTAAAGAGTTACGGGATGAAAAATTGGTCTCGGCCGCTGGTGATGAACATGGTGACATCCACATCCATGGGCATGGGCTTGGAGAACCAATGGGCGTGGGGGCAGGCGAAACAGCGACAAAACCACAAAAACTAACGGTAGAAAATGTGGAGAGATTGGCAAGACAGGAAAATGAAGAAATGGAAATTGCTGCGAAATTGGACCTTGGAGTTGGGAATGGACATGCAATTACGAATCAAAAGGTGAAGCAAAACGGACACGGTGAGACTGGGAATACTGGAAAAGGATCAGGGAGGGCATTGAGTGTGCTTAGGGGCGACAGTATGGAGGTTCTAGGAGATACATTAATGGGTGATTCCAGTCGCGAAGACTCGAGTGGGGGAGGTACACAAACACCGAGTTCGATGCCGATTGCGGATAGGATGGTATCTGAGAGTCCGGGAATGATGGAGAGCGGGGCTGGTGGAGATTACTTGAGGGCGAAGAAAGGCGGTGGCAATGAAAATGAGAATGCAGAAGAGAGAAAGGACAGCAAAGATAGCAAGTCAAGTCGTCCAAGTGTAGGAAGGCGATGGATGGATAGTGAGGTTACTGTTCGGGGGTCACCTGCAGAAGAGTCTTAGGGGTCCGTTTAACTTTGAAACCAGACGGGCAGGCTGGCAATGTGGCATTGCCAGTCGAATGATATATATGATACGATGTTGCAAAGAAATCCACATCGGGGTCGGGAAGGGAATAATAAATGAAGCGAGGCGTTTTGGCATTCGGATTTGGAACTGCATGGTATACGGTATTGCATTACATAGGATGGTACTTCGTTTGCATTGGGCCAGTTGGAGTGGTCTGTTAATGGTTATATGCATATATCCTGGATGGTTGAAGGGGAGGGGGTATGGAGGAATTGATACACACATCCATATACACAGGTCGACCAGTTGTGTATACTGTAGTTTGAATAGGAACATGGGAAAAGTTGGAGGTCGAGATATATGATGCATAGTTGTTCATAGCATTTCTGTATTGTATGGTACAAAAAGTGGATAGTCACGTATATCCTGCGTGCTCTGTAAATACATCCCACTCAGTACGTCGGAGTCTCGAGCAGCCAAATAAAGTTATTGTTCAACTTGATATCATCTATTAATAAGTCCCAAAGGGCGCGAGATTCACGTGTCACGATATTCAATGTGCCGGATTATACGATTTCATTCTGAAAGCTTGATCATGATGTGAACCACGATGTTCGTTATAGTCGAAAAAGATTTGTAGAATGAAGTAAATTTGTGGATCGACATTTGAAAAAGATTAGCCTGAGTAGGTTATTTAAAAATCATAACATCGATTCTTCAATTACCTAGTATATACAGATAAACTTTTCTCGATATATAATTTTACATTTCGTGTGACTAATTCTCTATAAAGTGTAGTGTTTGTCTAATTAAAATATGTTTCTTATTTTATCTTGTGAAATATAACTACTAGATATTCTCAAGGAAATGGAAATGCAATATAATTACGAAAAGTATATTTCTTTGATATTATCTTTTTAAAAAGGTCTATAATCTCTTTGTAGATTAGGTTGAGAATATCTAGAAGTTGATGTAAGCCTCTGCAGTATGATCTGGAATGCTTGAAGCAGTCGGCGGATGAAGCTCGGTGCTATCTCTTTTACTATTTAAGAAATCTATCGTGGGGTGATTCATGTTCTCCTTGATTTTTCCTCTGCGTTTCTATTTGAAGAGTATAGATATTGGGATTGTAGTATTAAGAAATTAGTGACTATGATTTCTTGAGTGAGAATATAATCTGATTGTATTCTCCTTGTAGTTTCTCCTTAATCCCAATTACCTTTTTGTTCTTTACTAAAGGCTGATTATCCTCTAGAAGGTTCGGTTTTTGATAACCTGAAAATGCATCCTGACTGGAGATCGAGGAGTCTCGCAAAGCATTTTTTATCACATAGAATTGGAGTTGGTTCAGCAGATTATTCCCCAAATTTAAGATGTAGGGCTGTATGTAAAATGTACTACAACACTTGCTTACTCAACCCCTTTATTACATACAAGTCACAATGATATCTCAGTAAAGTCCAGTGACGTTAGTTACACAATTAAAGAATATAAAAAGAGTCACAAATGCTTACGCTCGCGACTATTGAACAGAATTCGCATGGAGTGCATATGATATATTTAGGGGTTAAATTGGATTATAGTGATTCTGTCTATCCCCTCGTCTAAAGAGGAACTTTACTATATCAGCCCCTATGCCACTCTATCAAAATAGATAGCGTGGTGCAGCAACAACAAATAACCATATATCCTAAGAACAAAAACAATACCCTCCAACGGCGAAAAAGCATGTATGAACTGGGTCATCACATGAGGAGGGCGGGGCTCTCCGAGCCTTCAGTGACCAATGTAAATCAATGATGAAGATCGGAAATATTACGGTCGAGAATGAAACAGCCCACAAAATAGAAGGATCGTAATTTGGTTGTGGTTCGATTACGACTTTCTTGGATTTATCGATTTTGAAGCTCTGTTGAACGCACTGTCTCTGTGGTATCAGTTAGCACATGACTTCATCTACAATGAGTTGAATGTAGATTTATGACTTACTATACACAAAAAGTGTAAGGAAGACCATCAAAACGAAAATCGACATGTATCTTCTGGGGCCTTCGAAATTTCTTTCAACATGTATGAAGCCAATGAACAACAAGACAGGTGAAAGTAATTCCATGAGGCTCTTATTCATTGCTGTAAGAAAGTCGAAAAACATGGAAATCTTGACTTGATCCCCGTTGTTAAGAAATTTGACAAACTCAGTGATCGTGTTGAAGAAAGCTGCGGCGTTTGCCTGGGCCAATTCGAGAGCCAGCTCAGCCATGGTGATGACAAATTGATAGATCATGAAGAATTTAAAGATCCTAAGTACGATAGATGTAATATTTGTTCCGATGGGGGTAGTTGGATTGAATCTCTGAGCGTATCTTAATGCGAGGAATGACGCAGAGATGAACAGGAAACGAAAGGTGTATGTGCGGTCCTTAAATAGATGAGCCATGATGAATTATTTCGCTAAGCGGTGTGCTTGAGCTAATACGGTTACTCAATTCGTGGTCTTGAAATGGAATTGAGCCGTACGAATTCAGTTTGAGTTATTGCACCTTGGATTACTCTTGGTGTTGTGGGTCGTCTCTTGTGTGTTGTGAGCTTTTGGATATTGTAAATCTTTCAAAAGTTGTAGATTGTTCGTCGAAACGACAAAGCTATATACATGTCTACTACTGTCTGTTATTTTCGCGAAAATTTAACCGAATGAATGCCAAGACTTTGGGGGGGAGGAACTGTAGAAGGCACATGTGAGGTGCTTTGTCTTTGAGACTAACTACTCAGAACCGTATTCTTTTCCTCAATACAGTACTCTCTTTTACACCCCAAGATATGTTTTCCAAAATGAGTGATCCACATCAAGTTTAAAGACTACTGACAATTGCCTTTGTTCTTTTCTAGTTCACTATTACTCGAGGCATCGGATGTCTAGAATCACTCTATGTGCATACGCTCCTACAAGTCTACATTAAATTCAAGTGCTTCTGGACTGAGGGTGTTCACTAGTACAGTCAATTTTGGAAAAACATGAATTCTTAGTGTTAGTACAACTGGATTTAGGCGGAATACCGAGCTCCGGTCAGATAATTAGTGAGTTGAGAAGAACGTCGCAAGTAGTCGAATCGTGTCAGAATCAAGAAGATTATTCATGCTTACTTGTTTCTTCGTCCAAGGTAGAAAATTAAGCACTGAGAAGGCTACATAGTATGCAGGGCTGTTCATATTATCAATTCATTTGCTCAAATTCTCTATTGGCTATTCACTTTATATTAATCAATGTTCACTAAGAATTTGACTTCAATCATCAATGTCAGTATATCTGTCGTATCACGTTCACTTCAAGAGGTGCAGTTCGATTTGTCCTTTCACATTTCTCAGGGCTAATATGTGCAAGATGTCACTGTCGGACTAGGAGTTGGCGCATACTCTCTAAGTTGTTCCCAAGGTACCCGAAAGAGAAATTCGATTTAAATTCGAACGTCCGTTCACATTATGACTACTCGATTTAGAGTTATATTATAATAAGAAGGTATAGAAATTACATTGAATGAAAGAAAGATGACTATTAATAAAGGGATAGGCAAGATAAAAATGGAAAAGTAATATCAATCTAAAAGATTTTTTATTTTGTATCAAGTTTGATTTACAAATGATGTTTTATTTATATCGATATAATATTCTGATTGATTAATAAAGCTTTTCTTGAAAAATCAAAGCTATTTATATGTATGTTGATTATAATAAAAAAGAGTTTTGTATTAACATTAATGAAAATTCTTATCTATATTATTTTATAAATGCTGCTAGTATGATAAATTCAAATTATATTATCTCAAACATAAAAAACTCTTAATCTGTTAACTAGATATAGTAAGTTGAATATTAATTCTAGGGAGTAGGGAAATATGAAAGATTTTATAAATAATAACAAATTACATTTATATCCTTTAAAAGCGATTCAATTGCTTTTACGCTTTAAAATTGAAAGACAATTTAGTTTTATGTTTTTGTAGATTCTATAACATATTTTATTATAGAACCTATTGATTTTAAATTAGATTCAAGTTTTTTTAAGATTAGATTTTATGATAGAGAGGGAGACTAGATTATATAATAGAAGAATATATTTTATAGAAAAAGGATAACTTTTATAGAAAGAGAATAGATTATAATCATTTTAGATTAGATTTTATAATAGTAAGATAGATTCAATAGGTATTGTTTCTTTTCTTTTGAATATTCAGATTCAATAGGTATATTATTTCTTTTCTTTTGAAGATTGTCTTCTTTCTCGATGAAATAAATCTATATGGAATTTAAAAGGTATAAAAGTAAACCACCTCTCAATTTTAGAGCATAAGAATAAGTAAATGGATTTGGGGGGCATGAGAGTAATTTGCAGTGCAAATAACTATCTATTAAATAATTCTATTAGATTGCTAATTTAATAACAGTTTGTGATTTCGGAATTCTCTGCTATTTCTCTCCTATCTTTGAAACCTGAGTAATTGCTCTGGACATTTCTGTTGAGATTCTTTTGAGCGGGTTCTGGACCCTGTTTGCGCAAAGCTCGAGACGAATTGCTGAGTACAACCTCTTCTGATATTCTAACTAATTACTCGGTTTATCCACAAAATATACGAGAGTTTTCTAACTCATTGACATCTCGGCGCTTTTAATTTCACGGGAATTGGGTCAATAAGAGAAGTAACAGAGAATTCAAAGTCTAGGAATCCGCAAATACGTTGTGTTCGAATGAGAAGATGGCGTTACCTCTTTCGTAGAGATCAGGTAAGTAGAGATGGAATCACTGCAAGAAGTAAGCGGGAAGTTAAGGTCGATTTTACTAATACATCATAATTGGAGGAGAAAATAGTGATGAGGGGATCTATTAGGAGATGTGAATATTTTCCTGTAGTGCCGCAGAAATCACAAGGAATACTGGCTACTAGCTAAGGAAAACCATGGCGGATCATTTCTTCAGCAAGGAGATAATGGACCAAGGAGCAGATTCTGCTAGAGTAGGTCTTAGATCCCTATTCCAGAATGAAGCCAGCGCAATTTTCAAATCAAAAGAAATGAGTAAAAAGACTATACAAGACAATCCACTTTCTAGGATTCGCTAAAGCGAGCCCGAATACGAGCCTAAGTAGCAAAGAAATAAATACTTGAGTTCCCCAGGTCCCTCACTGTGCTTCTGGACTCGCTAGTTTTTGCATTCAAAGATAGAGTCAAGAAACCTATCTCACAATCAAGTCAAAAGATATGGACAATACGGCAGATGAGACACGCGAGGCGGAATCGCCAGTTTAGATCAAGCTTAAAAGCTGTTATACTAGTGTAGATGAAGCCGATAAGAAATAGGGCAATAATAGAGCTCATGAGGAAGGTAAAGAGGGGAATGGAGAGGGCTTCGGTGTCGAAGGGAAGGATGCTGGAAATGTAGTTAGTAGTAAAGAATACGGCACGAAAGCCGGTGTCGACGAAGAAGATGTTAGGTTCAGATGTGCCGACATCGGATAGTAAGCAGGTGACGTAGAAGTCGGATGTATCTGGTGAAGGCATACACGGCAGCAGCAAACATAATGGTACGGAAGTTGTGGTATATTAATTGGTCATTATCCTCTGTATCAATAACTTCCATTCTTTGCTCCGCCTACCTAGGCAGTTATCAAATGATAAAGGGAAAGGAGACCATCTGGAAGCCTGAACCTAGAATACGCCTCTCATTTTCACGATGCAGAATCTACAGATGTTCGACTTGCTTGATCTACAGTACTAGTCAACTTCTATCAGCCCATTGGATTTTACCTGGATTTTATTCACAATTATTATCGATTCAGTCTTTATTATTAAATCAATTATTTAATATTTTGATTTAAAATTGACTTTTTTTAATATA